>MIQA02000755.1:0-14978 GCA_001887855.2 Sclerospora graminicola | reverse complement strand
GCGTTACACAGAAAGTGCACATGAGTGAGTAATAAAACACTTTGCTTCAGATTGAACTCCGACTACTGTATAGCTTTATGGTAGGGTAAATGTCACAACCAGGACCCAAATGAGTGTAAACTTTCAGAACCAGGACCCCTTGCAAAACCAGGACCGGACCCCTTCTAATTTAGTGGGTGTATATTCTTTTTAGGGGCAGGAACAGGAAGTGATATATGGTCCATTTATTCAAGGTACGCCCACTTTACGTCTTTGCGGTTTGTACGTAGGTAGGTAGGTTGGTAGGTACTGATGAATACAGTCGTGTGGTATTCGAGTATTTCCTTGAAAACCTAGAAATGGCGTCTTGCTGGATAGGTGGCTTTATCGGAAGCATCGGCGTGGAATTATAGGACTGAAGAAATGGAATTTGCGCGCACAAAAATATTTAGAACGGGTCCGGGTCCTGGTTGTGAAAGTTTCCTATCGTTTGGGTCCTGGTTCTGACATTTACCCTTTATGGTACCGGTAACGGCCATGGCTACGACGACTATGGCCACAACGAAAGGACTACAGCTACAACAAAAAAGACTACAAAAAAGCTACGACAAACATGATACGATAAACATCGCTTCAAGGACTATGGTGTAGGCTATGGCTACGGCTACAAGAGCTATGTAGACGACTACCACAACGACTACTATGGCTACGAGTACGGCGATGACTATTACGGCTACGGAAAAGACTGTGCTAAAGGCTACGGCTACGGTAGCTATACTACTCGTCGTACGGTGGCGACTACGGTTATGGATACGGCTACCCGGACTATTACTCGTTCTATGGCTACGGATACCCGGACTATTATTCGTCTTATGGTTGCGGCTATAGCAACGGATACCCTGGCTACGGCTACCCAAATTACTTTGGCTACGAGTCTGCCTCTAGAGATGGGGTTGGTGCTGACAGTATGAAAAAGGAGTCGACGACGTTATCCCAGGAGGGTACCAATGTCAAGTCAACGGAGAAGGAAAGCAGTATGACGACGGCATCACCGCCGAAGTCGAAAGCGAAGGAAACCAAGGACGACGCAAACAAGTTGAAAAACAAGTGAAGAGATGAGCCCTTTGGGTAGTGCGAAAAGTGTGAAAAGTGCCGATATAGAGTGATGCATGTAGTGTAGTCCCTGGCGATATGTAGCGTAGAGTATTTTAAGTTGCATGTTGCCGGGAACTGCAAAAAAATCAACTTCGGAGCGGTACACCGCCAATTGATGTGCATACACAAGGACTTGTCATGAAATCTCTAATCGATTAAGTACTACTGTACAACGTATTATAATGCTCAAAGAATCTCAACTTGAAATGATTGATCAACTCGATACCACCGCTTAAATAAATAAATAGTCTATTTATTTATTAAGGGGTGGTATCGAGGTATAAATACAAGATGAAAAAATGAAGTCTATTCCTTCCGTTGTATCTGCTGTATCTGTATCGCTATATATATTCGCAATTAAACTGAATGCAGAAAATAGCAGTGTTGACAATTAGGCAAATAATTTATACCATTTGGGAACACCGGTGGAACAGGTCCCTAGCGTATTTTTTGCTATATGCTTAGTTTTAAGCTTAGTTTTTATAACCAGCTAATTTGCAGCAGTGCAATACCTAAGATACTCTCTTTCTGCTACTTTTTCCCCCTCGTTCCTACTAGCTGCTTCATTAAATATACTCCGCATCGTCAGCAACGATATGTGCAGATACACTAGAAACAGCTGACTTTTTTCAAGATGAAACTGAATCTGTTACTCATTCTCCTACGTGCACTTTCTGTGTAACGCGTGGTATGGTATGCGTGCTCCGTAGTGTCTCCCGTAGTGTCTCACCTCTTAAAAGTAGGTAGTGTGTCGAGAAAAAATACAGAATGCCTAATCCAAATACCAGTATTTCAAAATGCCTATTTTTTTTACCCAAAACGCACAACCCAAGTGGGTCAATGTGCTTGTGGGATTGCTGCTTTATCTGTCACGTTTAGTATCTAGTTTGCATAGTCGGCACGCTAAAATTGTTGTATGAAAAAACGCCCCAATTCTTTCTAATATATTTTTTCATGTAGTTCACTGATCTTCACTCCATATTACTCACATCCTCCACCACAATGTACCGTCATCTTGAATTACTGCCACAAACTCGGATGCATCTTTAAACCCGATCGTAGCACAAAATTTGCTGGTCGATGCACCTATCTGACGCACGGGTAGCCTCCCGAAGGATAAAGTGCTGCTGCATTGAGCACGTCGTTTTTTTTCGTCAGAATCCGGTAGTGAGAACATAACTGACAACACAAGCACCAACATGACTTCAGCATGAATATCTGCAAGGGAATCTCTACTCACTGCCAATCAAACGATGAAAAATCCATGCCGTCCTTCGCGGTTCCAACATGGTACTTACTTGGTTAGTTTATCTTGAATTTGTATGCTGCCAGAGTACCTAATTTACTTTTTGCCAGATCCCCATACAGTTTTGGACACCTACCTAATATGGGTTTGCCATATTTTCCATTAAATTATTAGGGTAACGTGCATTCTATGGCTCTTTTATGGCCCCGTGCTCTGAACGAGTGCTCTTGTCCTACTTTCGAATTTTCACTATATTCACAACTGCTCAACCCATGCTCAAGCTCCTCCTTTTTGTCGTTATTGCAGTGTTTGTGTTGGCATGCCGTAGTGCTGAAGCGATTCCCACCGGGAGCAAATTATCCGGTGATGTTGTGGATCAAAAACCTAAACGTAACGGCAAAAGTAGGAATCGATTAAACGAGAAAGCGGCGGAGGATTCCAATGATGAAAGAGTAAGATTACCGCCGGATGTTGACTCCTCCATTGCGTTGTCATCGAGAAATCCAATGAGGGTTGGGGAGCATCTTCCTGCTCAATTGGTGGTGCCGAACGAACCGGAGATGTCTCGCTCTCGCGTCACAAACAACGAAAAATTTAAAGCATTGGTGGCTAAGTTAGGTATCGACATGAATGGTGTTAGAGAAGTTGCGTCACTTTTAACGTTTAAGAGCCTTTATGACATATACGACATGTACAGTCTCGAGTTGATGATTCTCGGGAGCTATATTTTTGATCATTTCGAGAAAAACATGAAGTTAAATCTACGTGATATAGCTCAAAAGACATTGCACACTGCCATAAGCAGCGAAGACGCTGATCGTGACGCTTACAAAGCGTGGTACGAAAAACGTAAGATGATAAAAGGCGTTCATTTTAAAACCGTTTATGCAAAGATGTTTTGGCTGTACCAACTAGTGACACGGGAAGGCATCAAGATGAATATTGAGGAGCTCGCTGATATGGCTTTTGGGAGCGAACTATTCAAAGTCAAAAGAACCGATCTCTCACCTTCGACGGTAATGTCACAGCTGCGTGTTTCTACACCGCCAAGTATGAAGGTACCAGAACCTGGCCAACACAATCATGGGATTGAATATGAACTTGATAGCGACCCTAGAGTTGTAAAGAGGTTGAAAATGCTTGCAAAGGACCGGGAAGTGGGTGGTCAGGATCAAGAAGAGCTACGAAAGAAAGCGAGACATGCGATAATGGGTGACCTATTGACGGAAGAAACAAACAAAGAAAGAAACTGAGTAGAAGCTTTTGCTAGAGCGATGTTTGTGGACCTTTTCAGGCTAAGATTCACTGACATTGCAAGTATGATTTCTCGGAAGCGCTCGAGGATAGATACTTTCGGCGTCATGCAAGAATCAAAAGCACTTACTGGGAATCCTGAATGAAAACGTAATTCTAGGTGTCAACGCTTGTAGGTCGTGTGGCTAGTAGCAGAAACCTCTTTCTACACCTTAACACCAAGACATCTTGATATACTCATCACTTTTGTCCACATTACCATCCCATAAAAACATCCACATGAACAAATAAAAGCCCCATAAGTTTACAAGTTTTCACTAAACCAAGGTGTCGCGTAGTGACTACCAAGGCAAGTGGTTGGTCCTGTTTACGTCAGTGACAACGTGGACCAGTTCCGTAGCATTAACGCTGAAGTTGTAGCGATTTCCACCGACACGCATCATACGCACTTGGCCTGGATCAAAACACCACGCAGTGAAGGTGGACTGGGCAAGATGAAGATCCCCCTTATTGCTGACATTAGTAAGCGTATTTCGGAAGATTATGACGTTCTTGTCACGGACGAAGACGATGAAATGTACGGTGCTGCCTTCCGTGGACTCTTAATCATTGACCCGAAAGGCACCATCCGTTCCATTCAAATCAATGACGATGCTGTTGGACGCAGTATCGATGAAACTCTCCGGATCTTGAAAGATTTCGAGTATGTTGTGTCCCACCCCCAGAAAGTGTGTCCTGCCAATTGGAAACCTGGTGACAAGACCATAAAGACCAACCACGACGAGAAGATAGACCTTTTTCCGGCAGCTATACGGCGAGACTACCGGTAAGAAGCAAGAGCTGTAGCTAAAAGATTGTGACGCGAAATGAGTACATGTACGAAACATAGTAAATGAAGCCTGAACGGCCAATTACTGATAAGAACCGACGGCTTCGCGTGCTTTCCGTCCTCGTCGTCGCATCCACACTGCCATTTGCATTTCTTCTGCATATTTCTGTGGAAATCCATGCTTTAACGGTAGGAACGCATGGGGAACGGAAATGCCACCCAACGTCACGAATAGCACCAGACCCCCTACAACACGCTTGGAAAAGTCGCCCTCGAAGACATAGAGCTGGTGGTCTTCTCCCTCTACTGGCATGCGCTTGGCTGAGGCCGAGATACAGCGACGGCTACATCTTAGGGCCGGTCTCCTTAACAACATGGCTCACTTAACTTGTGAGATGGGCTTTGAAAGCACAAAATAGTTTGCAACACGTCTGGCGATAGCGGCGTGCGTGGGTCTCACGCCGCCCTAGCCATCTAGTAGACTGTCATACTCGTACTTTCGCATGAGTAGGCGCTTGATCACGTTCTCTGCCTTTGGATAAGGAGCCGTGAGAGAGGATGGAAACTTGACTTCACGTAACGCTTCGAGATCCGCTGCGACCTCGAGGGGAAACCCCGTCGTCTGACTTTATGTCACAGCTCGTTAGCAGCGCGTGTTCTGCCTCTTGCTGCGTGTAGAACGAGCCAAGAGCAAATGTACGGCCACGAGACTTGACAAATGCCTCGTACTTTTCCATCGCGCCGTCTACCACGAGAACAATCTCCTTTTCCATCATAAACGGTCCGTCGTCTTGGAGAAACCTGTCGTTCAAAAAACCGTATGAGGCTTGTTCACCCGGTGTATTTAAGCTACAGAAACAAGGAAACGCGCTTCGAATGGCGTTTCCAATCCATGCATCCTTGGCATGGGCTTCGTGATACGCCACAAGGTGGACGACCGAAGCGCGCGTGGCACACACTGTCCACTTGTTTTCAATCGACAAGACAAACACCCGGTCGTGGTCACGAAAGAAATGATAATACGAGCAACCATGTCGACATTTTCCCATTGCGAGCGTGCGAGGAATGATCGAGCTCGTGAGAACCGCGAAGAAACGGCGTCAAGTGAAGATACACGGGACCACCAAACGGAGCCAGTTCCATACACAGACAGCGTCGTGAGGGTTTCCCAGCTCAAGCCAGTGATCGAGTAACCATTGAGTCCAACGAGCCGATCGCCCATTGCCATTGTTCGGCTACCACTTGATTCGTTCTTGGCATTCGAATTCAAAGACTGTTCATCATACACGATCCCATTCGTGGCAATGACACCAAGGGAGTCAAGCAACTGCGCAGCATGAAATGGCAGCGGCATTGACTCAGTCTCTCGCAAACGTGGGCCCCTCTATTGTTTACACATTTTCTTTCACGGTGCGCACCAAGACCTCAAGCCCATGCTAACGTGGCCCAAGGTTTTAGCGAATAAAGCCATCATCGTTTTCACCTATTGGCAATCTGTCATGATTAGCATTTTGGTCTATGTCGGTGTCATCTCGGTCAAATGGCACATTGGCTGTCCCGACTGCTGGGACGCGCAAAAGATTGCCCCGGCCTTGAATGATTTTGTCATTTGCGTCGTGATGCTCGGGTTTGTCATTGCGCATCATTTTCCTTTGCAATTGAAGACTTTTTCGTCGCCGCTAGCGCCACAGGCGGCGTCAGTATCCCATCGTCACGCTGCTCGCAAACAATTACAGTAACGTTCCTATTTTGTGCTTTACATCGTGTGTCCCACATATTTTGAGTATGGTACGGGTACGTGTTCTGCGACAGGTACGTATGGTGGGAATGTGGTACTGGTACTGTACCAGTACCACATTCCCACCATACGTACCAGTGGTACATGTACTAGTTAGTACGTGTAGTAGTAGTAAAATGTAGTCTAAATTTAAGTGTTAACTATAAGCTACTATGAACGTTTGAAATGTAGTATGTAATCGAGGCTCAGGTATCATGGTGGTGTTTCTGACAGGCGTCAAACACAATCTATCTTGTTGTCGTCTCTGGAAGTCTTGATCCGGTGCTGGGGTAAGGTCGAAAAAGCACTTTACACTGATCTTCAGTCGGATCCCATCTTCACGTGTTTCAGACATTTTGGATTCACATTCCGCCACTGTCTCCGCTTGAGCTCTGCTCTGCCTCGACAGAAATTCTAAATGATCAAACGCAGTCTTGACTTGTCCTTGGATCACCGCTTGATTCCTCAGTTGCCACATCCACGTTGTCGCTATTCCCCAGACACCTTTCCAGAGCCGGTCAAATACCTCACAATAGGTACCATTATACCAACCATGCTTGTTCATCATCGCCTGTTTAATATTCTCACCAATCGGAGGCGCTCTTCTTGTTACAATTGCTTCTTGGAAACGGTCTAGTGTTGGGTCTGTTATGGCTACTCCCTCCCATTGTTGTACTAATCACCGCCAAAAGTCTTGAACCCTTTCACGCTCCCATAAGATATGATTAACTCCAGTATGCTCACTTGTACAACGCTCGTCAATCACGCATCTACGTTCCCCTTTCTCCCGCAAGTAGAAAGTATTTAATTGCATGGCCACAACTCGAAACTGTACCCACACTTGGTAGTTAGCTAACATATTTTCATGTTCCCATACCTGCGACGGTTCCACATCGTGCATCATGGCCCACCATTTACTCGTATCACACTTCCGTTTCCACTTATCTAATAGACACGTCAACTGTGGGGCGACACCATGATAATACATCTGCCTGAAAGACCTACGGAATTTCGGCCAGATCTTCCAGAGGCGAGTCGTTTCTGCTGCTTGCCATCCTATACGATGTAATGCTGGATGGGGATGAAAGACAATCGTCTTTTCATGCATCTGCCGCTCAGCTTCTTTGTCGGCCATAGTACAACTCGTAATCTTCCATAAATTCCCATCCGCTTGTTGACGTACTGTAACTCTCTCCTGCTTGGCGCGTCCATGCCCGATGATGTGTCCTGAGGATTTAAGTTTCCAGTTAAACCTCTCCAATGAAGTTGGCCCCATGCATATACTGTGGTGAAGAGATCTGAAAAATGCTGA
Organism: Sclerospora graminicola; assembly: GCA_001887855.2. NCBI lineage: Eukaryota > Oomycota > Peronosporomycetes > Peronosporales > Peronosporaceae > Sclerospora > Sclerospora graminicola. The sequence continues at coordinate 7,426 of MIQA02000755.1, read as the reverse complement.
GAATAAGGTGGACTAACATGACCGTTGATTGGTGACGATGGGAACACCCATCAAGATGAGACAGTTGATGGGTGGGACAGGCTGATCTCGTATACGACGAAAAGGTGGTGGACAACGGGCTTTCATAATCAGACATGGCTGGTCGCTAAGTGGAAGATTCGGAAATAGATGAGTCGAACTGCATTCGTTGCGCGGCTGCAGTTTGGCTCAGGGGCGGCTGTGGTGAAGCGATCTGAAAAATGCTGAGAATAAGGCGGACCACACATGACCGTTGATTGGTGACAATGGGAACAACCATCAAGATGAGACAGTTGATGGGTGGGACAGGCTGATCTCGTATACGACGAAAAGGTGGTGGATAACGGGCTTTCGTTCTGTGAAGGGATAAGCCAAGTACCGTTACTACACTCGGTCCCGGATACTAATGGAACGGCGAAGGTCATGATTCCGATCGGGATATTGCGTATTAAGTGGAGTTCACGTGGGCGTATATGACGAGATCGACTGAGACAAACCGGAGACACAGCAGCAATGGCGAAGTGACATATCAGGAATAGTTATCAGGATGAGTTATGAACAGTACAAATGTTGAAGTTGGATGTGATATGAAGTTCCGGCCCGATCGGCCGAGCCACCTAACTCTGCCCTAGAATACGATGACCAGGTGCAGAATAGAACGGGTTATGTGGAGTGGCGAGCCGTGCGAGTATTACCAAGTTAAGGCAAGTGATGAGAGTCGATGGATCTATCCGGAATTGATGTAAGAAAGTCCGATCAGGCCCGACTTCATGAGAAATGCTGAGTCGGTGCGATCTTGGTACCCCGACAGGTGATGAAGGTCAAGAACATGGTCGAGTGAGCAGGCAAAGTCGATGTGATGGTAACCCGGAGGTGTTTCGAAGTGATCTGGGGCTGATCGCCCTGATCACTGCCCGATCACTCGGCCGATCGCTGTGCTGATCATGATCGGAGCCGATCGGCCCCAAACCGGCTTCCAGATGTGAAGGTAGATGGAGTTTTCAGTTAAGCCGGGTTGGATGTGAGGCGAACAGTGTCCGAGAGGCAGATCTCGAGCGGTTTCCACGTTGTTTTTAGAGAGATCAGGGTGGTTGAAGATCGCCATAGAGTTTGACCATAATCGGGTCAGAAGTGGTACGGATCAGTTTGAAGGTGCAACTGTTGGAATTTTGGATGATGTGATCTGTTGTGAAAACTGACGTTAAATTCCTGCTAACGAGATTATCGTGGTTTCTATGGATATTGTGAATTTTAGGTTAAGTAGTATTTTAGCCAAAACTACACTTAAATTTTACATAATATATACTTACATATTTGTCGAGTAAACAACACTTCGGACGCCTACGTCCTGAGCACTTCCGCACGCCTAGCACTGACACGCTAGGCAAACAGGTGAAGGAAACACGCACTTCGGATACTTTCGACCTGTACTAATCGACAGGACAGCACTACGGAGCAACAAGTAACTTAAACACACTAACCGGTGTTTATTAGACTTACGTGGCGCTAGGGCCGACTACGCGACTACCTACACTTTCCTACAGGTTATGATCCCAAATTACGGGGTTCAGGACTGGTTTTGTTAAGTTTCGAAGTTTTACTAAAGTTTTCGTTCAAAACGATTCTCAGTGGAAGTCCCCTGTGCCAAAGGGAGACATTGGATTATTTCGTTTTTCTCTTTAGTGGTTATAAGATTTGATTAAGTAAAAAATGGTTGACGAAGAAGTGGATATGGCAGCTATAATGGCGTACATCAAGCGTTTAGAAAACAAGATTGAAGCCATGGAAGAAGAAAAGTGCAAGATTGCGCATCAATAATTTCGCCCACGTCGAAGAGTTCAGATCACGACAGCATTTTCAAGGAGGCAGTGAAGAACAATGGCCCGTTTGGAAAACGGATGATGATGGAGGATTTGGGTGGAGATAACGGCATCAAGCGTGGTGCACAGTGGCAAGCGCCGGGTAGGAACGAGCCAAGGATGTATGATAACCAAGAAAGATAAAACGTGTGCCGAAATGGAAATATGAAGATACTTAAGTTAACAATTAAAAATTTTACTGGTGAAGAGATTTATCCTGGATTTGGTGCAGGGTTTAGGCAATGGGCCTACCTGTTTATCGAGGCAGTGGATGTGGCGCAACTTTCGTCTGGATTTGTGTGGACGGAGCGTCATAAAGTTAACAAATTGAGTGAACATTTGGAGGGCGTAGCAGCCAGTTATTTCCAAGCTAGCATAATGACATGGTGGCAGATATCGCAGGAGTTTTATTACGTTTTGGATCAACTTTACCATGCGTTTAAAGTAAACATTACGCACCAACATGCTGCAGTGCTTTTCGCACAAGAGAAGGATGCTGGGAGGTCATGAACCCAGCATTTTCTATATATAGTGACGCTAGCACGTGAAAGTGGATCACATGAGCGACTTATTGTCGAGAATATTGTGAAATATGTAGCCCCCGGTTTAAAGATGGGTTTAATGATACGTTACAACCCGCAGCGCATGGATTATATACTGCATGCACAAGAACTTATTGCGCGGGCACAAGAATTGGAGGACGACGCAGTAAAAGTGAAGAAGCAAGGAAGAAGTGTGGTGAATTTCGTAGATGAGAGAAAAAAGAAGCGGACGTGCTTCACATGCGGTATGGAAGGCCACACACAGAATATTGTCGACAGGGAAATCGCAGGGCGCAGAACAAAACTTTCGAGCGCAAGCCAAGGTCAAGAACAGAAGAAAACGGTGAAAGAAATTTTGTACTATCGACAATTGAGCATGGAAAAAGATCACAAAAGATGTCAAAGAAGGATATAATGGACGATAAAGTAGTATGGATAATCGACAGCGGTGCAAGCCGTCATCTCGTGTCAAGTGAAGAATTTCTCGAAGACGCAGTGGATTGTGGAGAGAATGAAGACCTACTTCTACCTGATGGAGCAAGATTGAGCGTGACAAAGGTCGGAAAAGTACGTTTGAGAAGCAAATTTTCGACGATAATGCTTACAGAAGCATATTACGCGCCAAAGTTGGCAAAAAAATAATTTCGCTTGGTAATCTCAAGAGAAAAGAGTGTACGCTCAAAGATACTGGCAGAAAAATGAAGACGATGCACGGAAATAGTACATTATTCGATGTGGAAGTCACTGCATGTGTGTTCACGGCGAAGTTGAGTTTGATGAAAGATTTGACTGTATGTGAAAAATTTACGAACATGATTATGACGACTATGGAGAATAGTGAACGTGATGACCCACAAGAAGGGTCATTGCATCATTTTCATTTACGTTTAGGACATTTATCCTAGGAAAGATTGGCTAAAGATCCGGCATCTGATATAAATTAATCGACAAGCGCAGACCGAATTGTTTAACTTGTGCAGAGGGAAAAGTGACCCGAACGAAGCAACCAAGACAAGACAGTGGGCAGAACGCGCCGATAGATAGAATCGGTGGCGTCATCTGCAGTGATCTGAAGGGGCCTATTACGCCTAGAGATCGACGTGGAAATAAATATTTGATTGTTTTCGTGGATCATTTTTCGAATTATGTTCGTGTTTTTCCTGCGAAATCGAAAGTCCAAGCTACCAAGAAATTTGAACATTTTTTATCCTGGTTTGAAAACGAATTTAATTGTCGAATTCACGTGTTACGTACCGATGGTGGTGGAGAATATAGAAACGTGGATTTACTCTGTAAACGAACTGGAGTTAGAAGACAGATTACGGAAGCAGGTAATCCTGCATCAAATGAAAACGAAGAACGCGTGAATAGGACGATTTTCAATATGATTCCATGTATGATTTTCGGATCTGGAGTTCCACCTTCGTTTTGGTCCGAGGCAGCGGGGTACGCCAGTTACATTTTGAATCGAAGTCCAACACGCGCAAATTTGCGGAAGATGTCTCCGATTGAAGTTCTCACGAAGAAGAAGGTGAATATCTCAGACATTGTAATTTTTGGATCGCCATGCATGGTTTGGCGTGATGCAAAGAACAATTCACTTGGAAAACATGCGGAGAAGGCGTTGATACTTGGAAAAAGTGATGAAACCAAGGGATACAAGGTGTTACTTCTGAAAGACAGAGTCGTGACTACAACAAAACACGTATATCACGTTGAAACATTGGGTGAAAAGGAGAACGAGAAGCTGTTACGAATGGTGAATAACGAAGTGGAAATAAATCACGAAAACGATGGAGAGAATTTATTTTCGAAGGAGAAAACAGCCAAGACTCGTAAAAAGAAATCAAGACAAGAATTACCACCAAGGAAGTCGACGAGAAAGATGAAGAAAACACAGAGATTAATTGAATTCGAAGAGGAAGAAAAACAGCGCAGAACAGCTGAAGATGATAATTCGAGTGAAGAAGAAAAACAAGATGGTATGAATGAAGAAAACTCATTCTTTGCGTTTGCAGTATGTGATGTGGAAAACCCGGACAGTGGAAAGATTGCCGGAACGCCGGACCCTAAGAGCTATTTCGAAGCTCATATGGGAAATCAATCTGAAAAGTGGAAAATAGCTGAGAGGGCAGAATTGAAAGCCCTAGAGGATCTCGAAACATGGGAAATAATGAAACGCAAGGATGGAATAAAGACGCTACCCACCAAATGGGTTTACAAGACTAAACTCAAGAATGGCGGTACTGTAGAGAGATACAAGGCACGTCTGGTGGCTCGTGGTGATAAACAAGGGTATGGTGAAAATGATTTCTTCACATTTTCGACAGTTATGGAGATAAATAATATGAAAATTATTTTGATATTATCGATTGTGTGGGATGTGCCTGCGAGGCATGGAGATGTTCCAAGCGCCTATCCCCAAAGGCAAGTACAGAGAAAAATTACGATATCTACCTACAAATACCACAAGGTATGGAGATTTCGCATGATACATTGGAGAAACTGAAAGCTACAAGTTCGAAGGAGATAATGCTCAAATTGAAACGGAACCTTTACGGCCTGAAACAGGCAGGAAGACTATGGTATGACTTATTGTGTGAAACCTTAGTGAAAATGGATTTTTCTCAGTGCCAAACAGACACTTGTATTTTCTTCAGAATTGACGAAAGGGGTACGATCGTGGTTGGTGTATACGTTGACGATTTACTGGTTACAGCAACGAAGGCAAAGCTTGTGGACGATTTTTTCGAGAAAATGCAAGTTTGGAGCTAAACGATTTAGGCAACGTGGAGAAGTTTCTCGGGATGAGAATTTTAGGTGGTCCTGCAGATGGATACACTATCGACCAAGAGAGCACTATCGTGGAGATGCTTGAAAAGCATGGCTTAAAAGACGCAAATGTGGTGAGAACACCTATCTCGGATTTGGAAGACACGAAGAATTAAGTGAAATGTTGCCAACTATTTCTCGTGGAAACGGACCTACAGTGAAGGATTTTCAGTCTCTTGTGGGGAGTTTATTGTGGATTTCTCGAATCTCTCAGCCGGACATATCGTTTGCTGTGCACCGTGCAACGAGGCACACGCACGCACCAAGTCTGAGTGATTTCAAGATTGCAAAACGAATTGCCAGATATCTGAAAGGCAGCAAGAACCTAAAGTTACAGTTACGTGGATGAAATGATTTGAAATTACCGTTGCGAATTGCGAGCTTTAGCGCCGATTATGCGGCTGACCGTGCGGATAGGAAAAGCATAAGCGCAAATGTGATTTTCGTATGTGGAATTATAGCAGGGTGGAGTTGTAAGAAACAGGGATTCGTTTCCCTATCAACTGCAGAGGCGGAGTTTGTCGCGGCCGCTGCAGGTGGGAGAGAAGCGCTAGGTTTGAAGGAGCTTTTCGAGGAAATGGGTGTTAAAACGAAGATGCCCATAGTGCTGAAGATTGACAATCAAGCCGCAATCAAGCAGCTCAAGAACGAAGCGAGCGCGGCGAGTGCGAAACATATTGACGTGAAGTTAAAATTTCTGAAGGACTTTACGAAACGTGGAATTGTGGAACCCGAGCATGTGTCGAGCGGGAATATGGTAGCGGACCTGCTGACGAAGACGTTACATGCGCCAAGAATTCAAGAATTATGCAGACAAATCGGATTGAAATGATGGTTTATTATGGTTATGGCGACGTTGCGCTGTTGATGAACCTACGATTTCAATGTTTACGTTGATATGGTTTGCACACGGAGCCCCGGTACTCTCGGAAGGAGTGTTGGAATTTTGGATGATGTGATCTGTTGTGAAAACTGACGTTAAATTCCTGCTAACGAGATTATCGTGGTTTCTATGGATATTGTGAATTTTAGGTTAAGTAGTATTTTAGCCAAAACTACACTTAAATTTTACATAATATATACTTACATTTTTGTCGAGTAAACAACACTTCGGACGCCTACGTCCTGAGCACTTCCGCACGCCTAGCACTGACACGCTAGGCAAACAGGTGAAGGAAACACGCACTTCGGATACTCCCGACCTGTACTAATTGACAGGACAGCACAACGGACCAACAAGTAACTTAAAAACACTAACCGGTGTTTATTAGACTTACGTGGCGCTAGGGCCGACTACGCGACTACCTACACTTTCCTACAGCAACCAAGATGGGTAAGGTGGTACTACGCAACCGTGCGACGAAGCGGACAGGATCGAAGTATGAGGCAGGCACATGAATTGGTGCATAGTACACTCGGTATTGGACATTGCATATATAATAACAGGTTTTGATTTAATCCCCATGCAAAGAGTCGCTCCGCCACGTGTCGCGGTCATTGGGAGCACAGGGTTAACTAGGCCCCTGTAACTCAATTTAATTCCCGGTTGAGACGCGCATATACGCATTTTGGCTTACCGGAAGGCCTCCGATGGGTTTTGTTTAGGTTTTCAACCCTCACCCCCTCACGCGCACGTGTTTAGAACACGTTATATCAATCGGAAAGGTTTCGTCGATATAACGCGTGTGGTTTACAGTGGAAGATCGTGGTTGTATCGTGGGTTTCGTGGTTTCTCGTTATCTCTCGTTTATTATTGGCTGGCCTGATCGGACGAAGCTTCCCGATCAGTAACTTTAGATACTTAAACTAAGTATCGACCCTGACTTGTTCTTCGATGAAAACTCCCACCCGAGGACACCCCCGTCTCGAGAAGGTCATCTTCTCCGACCTGATTCAGATCACCCTTTTCATCTAAGAATCCACCTGAGTGACTGTAACCACCCCCGACCAACGGGTACACAAGGTGAGATGAAGTTGAATATGGATCCTATCGTACATGACAACCGGTCGGATGACCGGGAAGATCAGATCAGTCAACATAATGGTGATTCATCCGATTCTGATGGCGATCAGGATCAACGGAGTACCCCCTCCGATAGTTGGTCGTCTGGGCCAGTGGGTATCCGGATTCCACCCAAGACATCCGTCCTGGATTTTGAAATCGACTCCACCACA
>MIQA02000754.1:0-25247 GCA_001887855.2 Sclerospora graminicola | reverse complement strand
CGGTCTCTTTAGGGGTAGGGGGCCAGATCGCGACTTGGTCCCGATCAGGCCGGCTTCCCACTCCGGTCGTATCCGACTTCCGCTTTTTCTTCCTTAATTTTTCTTTTATATCCATAATATGCATTTGTTCGTTAGGATCATGGTCGGAACCATGATCCTTCCTCGGACTATGGCGATTTGCACCATAGTCCGATCCGGCTCCATCCGTGTACTGCCGTAGGTAGTACCGTAATCCGCCCCCGGCGGAGCCTCTAGGGGAGTAACTTCTTCTTTAATGTCAACCTCGAACTCCCCCAATCCGAGGCGACCATCGCATCCTTCCATCTTCAGTAGCATTGGGGGCGATATGCCTTCCCCCAATGCACCCGACACAACATCGTCAACAAATTTGACAGGTTTAGGTCTTTCGCCCGCTAGGGACTCGCGGTGATATCCAGGGTCACCAAGAGATCCGGGCACGCGCACCATTGTGGTGTAGTCGCTCTCAGAAAATCTTCCTGAGACGCGAACACCCACGGGGTCCCAGACGACTGACTATCGGAGGGGGTACTCTCTCCATCCGAGTCATGATCCGATCCGGCATCCGGCCGGCTGGATCGGTCACTTTCATCCGCTTGATCGTGACTGCTCGAATGTTGCATGTTGAAAGCTCACCTTGTGTACCCGTCAGTACTGGGTGGTTAGCTCTCCTGGTGGACCCTAGGGCGAAAAGTGTAAATCCGTCCAATAGGGAGATGAGGGTTAGGCCTAGGGGTAGCTCCTGGGCGGAAATCGTCACCGGGGAGCTCGTCTGGCAATACACTTGAACTTTTTATAGTGCCGGCTGGGCCGAGAATAATCGATCGGCCAGCTAAACCAATAAGACACTTGAAGTTTGTATAGTGCCGGCTGGACCGACAATAATCGATCGGCCAGCTAAACCAATAACAATGAAGGGCGAATCCAAATGTGTATATGAGGCAGATACAACTCCACACTCTCCACAGAAGGCCAAATGTCACCACTTCCCAATACTTAATACCGTGTTCAAAACACGGGCGACTTGAGGTGAGTATACGAAGTCGCCGCGACTCCCGGTCAGGGGACTTCCGGTGGGTTAACTTAACCTTCCCCGGGCAAACCAATAACAGCAAGGGGGGACCTTGTTAGCCCTCTGCCGTGAACCAATAAAAGCGACTTGTGTCTAAGAAAGCGAAACGTATACTGATTTATCCTATGTCCAATACTCCCTTTGTGTAACCTACCCCAAATAACACGGCTGACCAGTCATGTACCTTACCCAACGTAACCCGGCTAACTCCGACTTTGTGTACCCGCCTGGCCGGTACAGCAACCCTAGGTGGTACCAACCCGACCGGTACACCGAACCCATCTGGTACCAGTACGAGTGGTACATTGTACCCGGCCGGCCGGGCCGGATAGCAACCCATCCGCGCTCCTCGGCCGCTGGCGCTTAGCAATTCCTTGGCGGCTTCTCATCCGATCCGGGTGCCTCCTTCATCCACTAGAACAATCATCTTCCTTCGGGCCCCCTTCACTCAATCCTTACAAACAATCCGCCGCCTCGGCCGTCCGCCATCCGCGCCTCGACCGTCCGCCATCCGTGGTCCTTCCGTCTGCTCAGCCCGCCTGTTCGACTATCCACGCCCCTTGTCATGTCCGCCGGCTTGATTTCCAGCCGGGCGCCGCCCGGCCGCTTGCAGGTGCGCCTGGCAGCTCCCAGATTGCATCTTATTACTGACCGGTCTGGGCATCCGGCTAAGGGTGACATTTCAGCTAATCCGGTGCGGGCATCCATCATCATTAGTCCGTTAACTTCGGGAGCACTTCACCACATAACCGAAAATACATGTTCTGTTTCAAACTGTTTCGATCGGTATCCAATTCTTAGTCTCAGAGTGGATGAATATTTGGGTTCAAATGTGATTATGAAATTGGACCTACTGCCTGGTGAATCTCGACGATACTGGAAGTATCACTCTCCTGACAAGTCGTTTAAACAAGCAAAAGCTAATGGAAAAATTAATAACGAAAAAACCACTATAATATTTGACTTTGGGGCGGAAGTCTTAATTATCGACTCCGCCTTTGCTCGTAAGGTGGCATGACGTATAGACAATACCCAGAGACAAGAATGTGTCGGGATCGGTGAAAGTTCTTATATGACCGAAGGCGGAAGGCCGATCACGTGCCAAAATTACCTTAGCCGGTTCCTTAGTTTATTATTTAATGCTTGGATCGGCCGGTTAGCCGGTCACGACGCCATACTGGAAATTGATTTCATGGTTTCGGACGATATACAGCTTGACCTTTCTCATGGAACCCTGACCGCCGGACGAAGTACAGATACAATTATCTGGCCGACGTCCACTGTATGGTGTTCGTCGTTATGTAAATGGTTAAGATGGGCCAATATGAAAATATTGCGGTACCGATCGGTTTACATGATGATTCGGTTAACTGATCGACAGCAAAAATTATGTTTACTTGTGGTGGACGATGGGTGTGAAAGGGATCGGCAGATCATTTTTTTATTAGGATTACTAATATTTCTGATCAGCCGTTAATTGTTCACGAAGATATGATCATAGGTATGTGGTTATCTGAAAGTAAAGTGCCCGAACAAATGGGATATGTTTTGGTTGGGTACTGAATGGCAAAATCTGGCTTATCAGGCCACCATTGACCTGATTATTAACGAGAAGTTGGTAGATGAAGATACCTCACCTTTACTGAAAAAAGCGGGAAATACAACTCCGACCAAGTTACTAAACAGGGGATCATCTGTAAAGTCGACTGGCACAAACGGTGTTGAGAAAGGTCCGCAGATCTTGAATGCCATGATGGTCGGACCACAGATGATGACTGACCTGTAGGATGACGACAATGACGATTCGCTCAAAGGTGACTTTCGCCACCAATGAAGACAGTAAAGAATTGATTTGGTGGAGGAAATTGAACAATAGGAATCCGTGGCAGCTGTTTAGGATGAAGAGAAATCAAAAGGAGATCAGAAAACGGATGACTCATCAAGGCCGATCCAGGTTGATGTCGGACCGGAAGAAATAGATTCAGTGGATAGCCAAGTGTGTATACACGAAGGTGGTGATCATTACATACATGATATCGAAACGTAGATGGCGGTTTGCCAGAAACGTCACCCAGTATACCAAAGGTCACCCAGGACGCTCCTTAAGTCGGTGACCCAGGAGTAAACACGCCCGATTAACTCAAAAGAACCATATGGAAAAAGCGACATTTGTAACGACCTACCCCCCCCCAGCGCCTATGGAGCTGTTTGGGACATTGATGTGGGGTGTGCTAGACCGATTGCCCAACGTTGCCGTAAGATTGCACCACAATATTGGGAAATGTTGTCTGACTTGATCAAATGTTTGTTAGGTACGATGATTATCCGACCTTCAACATCGCAGTGGGCATCACCGATCATTATTGTGATAAAGATAAAGGGAGTTGATATCCGACTCTGTATTAGCTATAGAATGGTCAACAGACTTGCGAAGCTGATGGTCTATCCAACGCCTTTGATCAATGATTTACGCGAAGATTTTGGAGGATATGGATGAAGTCTTATGGTTCTGTTCGATAGATATGTCTAATGGTTTCTGGATTGTTTTGATGACCGATCGGGCTCGGGAAATATCGGGTTTTGTCACACCTTTCGGCTTCTTAAATTGAATCGGATGTCGTTCCGACTAAACAACCCTCCTCAGATTTATCAGAGGTTGATCGATAACGCCCTCTATGTTTATTTTCGGATCAGTGCCGATCGGGAAATCACCGAACCTCACGATGTGTTCACGGAAGGCGAACCGGATCAGGATCAGAAACCGTCGATGTCGAGAAGACGATCATATATAGATGACATCCTGGTTACGGCCACGTCATGGGATATTCTATGTGATAAGGTCGAGCGATTACTTGACACCTGCGAGCGAAAGAATTTATCGATCAGCGTGGTCAAGGGTTTCTGGGGCCAGCCCAAAGTCGCGTATTAGCGGCCTGATATATCGATCCAGGGGTTGGAGGCAAACCCGAAGGACCTTGGGGCACTAAGCAACCTACCGATTTCCAGATCACTAAAAGCCATGCAGTCATTTCTGGGTTGCCTGAACTAATATAGCCGATTCATTGAAGATTTTGCAGTGTATGCCGCTATACTATACGAATTGAAAGAGGTGGATTATCACAGGTTACGGGACGTGATCGATTGGAAATGTTACCGGCTCGAGATGATCATGAAGCCGTGATGGAGAAGTCAACCTGTGAAGCCGATTTTTCAATCGACCAGACTCCATTTAAATCAGAAAATCACATGGAGCATGCCATGGTTGCACTTAATATGTTGACAACGAAGATGGTTTCGACTCCGGTTCTAAAATATTTCGACCCGGAGAAAATCCCGGCGGTGATTTTGTACGCGAGCGAATGGGCGATATCAGCTGGCCTAATTTAAGACCATGTTGGAGTATACTGCCCGGTCACGTTCACAAGTCCGACTTTGAAGCCGAATGAGGTCAACTATGGCATGGTAGAAAAGAAGTATTAGCATTGTTACGTATATTGGATGTTTGTTATACCATGCTAGTGACCAGACCGATTAAGGTACTCTCTAGACGGCCCACACTGGCTTGGCTATTATCGTCAACTGGAATCGATAGCATTGTGTCGCAGTGGTCTTTGGAAGTTATCAAATGTACCAGGGGCGAGAAAGAAATTCTCGGTACCCTGGCAGAAAGCATAACTCCCCGGTCAGAAGTCGATGAAGCCCTGATCGAGGTAGCCCCACGGAAGCCGCCAAGGGAGTCGATCACTAAACCCCCACCGGTTGTAGGTTCGGATGAGGACCTGGTCGTCTTAAGTTTTGATGGATCAGCGAGTGTTAAAAAAAGTGTCGGGCATACAGCACTCTTATGTGGAAATTACCCGAATGACCCATCTTATCTGCCGGTTGAGATTACACACCAGGTATCACGGTCAACGAAGCTGAGTACCCGTGGTCTGCCACTGGGCTTGGATCTCCTTAACGCGCAAAGAAAGGGGGAGTAATCATTTGTGGAGATTCAAATCTTGTGATCCGACAAATCACCGGAGAAATCGATTGTAAGGCGCCCCGTCTGAAGTTGTTAAACGACCGTGTCATGAAGATCCTACGGGAATGGCCGAATCGCAATCTTTTGCATGTGAAACGATATTGGAATCGAAGTGCCGATCATTTGGCAACGATGGCCATGCGTGATCAAATCGGATCGGTGATTACCGATGATGTGATACTGGATGAATTAGTCGAGATTAATAGATTTTTTCGGGCTGATTCACTCGGATGATAAGGAAATACCAGCCAGCACAAGGAACGATAATGACTAGATCGCGAACTAGATCGGCGCCCCGCAGACCGGTTTCACGAGAAAGTTTAACTGAAGAGATAGTTCAGCTACGTCGGAACGAAATGATCCTTAAAGCTCAAGACGAAGAAAAGTGGATCGTGGATTTAAAAGCCTTCTTAGGTGGTGATTTATAAACGTTGAATCAAAATGAAGCGGAGAATTGTGTTAAAATCACCCCGAACTATGAAGTGGATGAAAATAACCTTCTTTTCTATTATTGTCACACTGATCGAGCAGACGCGGGTCTGGATTGACCGGCAAAGTTAGTTGTCCCTGAAACATTGCAAGCCGACATTTTGCACAACTATCACGTCCACTTGTAGGGTGGTCATCAAGTTGAGCGTTCAAAAGTTCGTCGGAACTTGTACGGACTACGAAACCGGGAAAGGTGTGCCGATGTTACGAGGCCGATCACCTGGGAGTATTCAGGCGACTTACCCTTTTCAGGCAATAGCGATGGAGCATATTCCCTCCCTACCGAATTCATTCAAGGGTAACACTGAACTGCTGATCTGGACCGATGTATTCACAGGTCTGGTGATCGCCAAAGCTGGGTCTACTCGAACAACCCACAAGTCGCCCAAATATATGAAGAATGTGTTTTCAGGCGATTCGGTGCAAGTGAAGTGATCAGACACGATCGTAAACCAGGTTTTATGGCTGAGGTTTTTCGGCTGTTTAACCAGATGCTCCGTCAATAACGGAGCACGACGATGGCTTACCGGCCGCAGGCAAATGGAGAGGTCGAACGGATGGTGCAAAAGTTGACAAGGGCAACAAAATGTATGTCGCCGATCCAGCGCAGCAGGACTGGAATGAATATGCACAAAGATTGGTATTCGCGTTGAATTCTTCATTCGATCGGGTAAGAGGAGATACCCCATTTTATTTGGCCTATGGTTGGGACCCACGATCGACTATCGAAGCCGCAATTCCGGTTGGATGCACCAGAAGTCGTGATATCGAAGCCCGCCGATCGGGTTTGGGGCTTCAACGTAACTATCAACATGCACGAGAGCAGGGTAATGAACGGCTTCGGAGAGCAATTCAAGAAAAAGCCAACCGGACCAACGGTCAGGCCGGTTCACATAATATTGAACCGGGATCAGGGGTGTGGCACTCTCTGGGTCGGGTGAAGGAAGGGTACACCAAGAAATTATCCCACATGTGGCATGGACCGTTTCGTGATTTTGAGTTGATTGGTGATCATACTGCTTGATTGATTACCGCGGTTACTGATTATGGTTTTTCCAATTGTCCATTTGTCAAATCTGAAGCTGGTAAGAGAATACCCCTATCGTCCGAAAATCAGGTGTTCAGCCAAGATTTGATTTCGATGAGGCCCTTTTGGCGGAGGATAGTTGGGATAGACCGTTCGATCAAGACGTATTTGAAGTTGAAAAGACCATGGATACCCTATCGAGCAAGAAAACCCGATATTACCGAACACATCGCGAATTTCTGGTCAGTTGGAAGGGTTATGATGACCCGACTTAAGTCGATGAACGGGAATTCAATTGTGGAACTTTGTTACGAGAATTTGAGCGTGAGTGTGTGAAACGCAACAGATTCGAAGTTATGCAAGCTCACGAAGAGGATGACCAGGAATCCCCATGGTCCGGATCAACATATGTCTACTAACCGGCCGACGAGATCGATACGATCAAAGTCGACACGGTTGAAATTGGCCGGTTCGGAATCGGTGAATATGTATATTTTCATGTTAGTTATATTATACTGAACAACCTAATTATAATGGATGGGGATGGGATTATGAGCACGGAAAGGAAAAAGGAAATGGCGGCGCGATATATGAACGAAACGAACGATTATCGCGATGATTAGTTGTCATATTTCTGACGCAGACGAGGGATCTGGATTTCTGGATGGTTCCAAGGATCTTGGCGATCGACTTCGGTCAGGGTATCTCGGAGCGTGCCGATCGGAGATTGGCACCCATATCGTGAATACCAGTGTCCCGCATCCGGCAATACCCCTTTCGCTTCGACCCGAAGGACAGGAAGATGAAGGACCGAAGGAAACAGGAAAATATCAATGTCGCATTCACCGGCCTGCACGCCATCCACCTCGTAGTCGCAGACTGAAGCCCATGCAATCTCGGCCCGGCTCCGATGACGTTTGCGGGCGTTGTAATATAGCGTCATCCAGTCGTCTTTACGCATGCCCTTGGAAATGGGTAGCTGGTGGCTGGATTCTCATACTTCCATTGCATTATCATTGTAAAATCGGTCCAATCGTAACTGGAAATCACGGAACCATGGCCGATCTGGAAAGTTAAACCTAAACATAGGAACCAACAAGGTGCCTAAGGTTCGAAAGCGATTAGAATCTACAAAGCAGTCGACGTGATAAAACTTGAATTACACTCATCTCGTAAAGGCGCCGGCGATCTAGTCGGAAAAACTCACTAGCCATGTCGAGCGAGAAGTCGGGAAACCGTTTTCTTCCTGACTTTCAACACTTTCGGAGTCAACGCCCACACCTGGCTTCCAGACCAAAGCTTGCGAGGCTTAAGCTGAGCTGCATCCGGCTGGTCCTTCAAAATGAAATAAAGATCCATGAAAGGCTTTTGTTGGGATCACAACTGTAACCATTCTGCTTCAAGACCGAAAGAGAAGCTGGCATGAAGATACCAGAGAAAGGAGCAGGTTCACCAGTAGATTAAGGATCAAGTGGCGGATGATTGGCTGCTCCTTCAGGGGCAGGCCGCTTCTTTTCCAGCTCACTTCCTTCATCTTCGTCCGAAGGTGGCAAGAAAAACCTGACTGGACGAGACCAGTTTCGCCGAAATCGGCTTTGAGGTCCGCCGGCCGGTGCTCCGCGATGTGGCCAAAGCTTTCCGGGTCCGTTTTTTTATATCGGTTGAGTCATCGGAATTGGATCAAAGAGACGAGGACGTTCATCAGGAGTCATCGTAAAAAAATTATCACCACTCCGTTTGCTGATAGCCAAACCAGACGGCGTAAGAAATTGACCCGAAACGATGGGAAAATCAGTTGCCGTAGGACCTTGTCCCGAATGTTGAAAAATTAGGCGGCGTGGTAGAAGATAGAACTTGTACATTAGTCCAAGCTGGACTGGGGCCTGTGTCATAGGGCGAAAGGGTGTCCGAAAAAAAATCTTGGCGGAGATCGACCTGACTCCGGAGGTTGACCAGATGGTTCGTCCGCCTTTTGACCAAGACCGTCAACCAATCTTGGGAAATCATTTAGAGCCTGCCGAAACGATGTCGAGTCGACATTTGGACCAGCACATGTATCGATCACCTAGTCTGCGGCGTCGTGAGACGACCAGGCCAGGTATGCTTTTTCACTTTCGAAGTCTCAAGTTTGACGCGAGCGAGAGCCAGATCTTGTCGGCAATTTTCAGCATCCTTTCGAAAGGCACAGAGGCATCTTTGTATGCTGGACGAGTCGACTTGCAAATTGGAGAGCTGGCTAAAGCGGAAGTCGACCTGCACGTCAGTATGCCGAGTCTTTTCCTCAAGACGATCCACTTCCTGGGTCGCGAGCACTCTCTCTTGGACAAGCTGATCATGGTTACAGTGATGAGTTTCAAGTTGGTTTAAACTATTCATCACCGTGATCACTGATTTCTGAAAAGTCTCGATTTGCTGATTTGGAAGAAACGGAGATAGTCAGTTGCATGCACGGAATGAAATTGAACAAAGAAATATGTACCTTAATCTTGGGCAGGGACACACAAAGCATGGAACATGGACATCATCAAGCCGACTGTTTTTGACTGCTCAACCGGAGTCTGTACATTGGGGAGATCAGCAGATAGGTGATCGCGTACAGCCGTCAGCATTTGGACGTAGTTTTTCAGGTCCGATCGGTCTCTGACCAAATCGGCATGAAGGTCGTTAAGCTGGTCGTAATCCACACGCGAAACCGCCAAATGTTAAGTAAGGTACGGAGGTCAGAGATCGACGACCGCGGCCCGGTGGAACAACGACTCCAAATATTTAATTTCACATGATTGGCGCTCAAATTGGATTTTCAGGCCGGATAACTTGGTGCGGATCGTCTGATTTGTCTCTGACAGCGACGCTGGTTCGGAAACTATATCGCTTTGACCCATCCGTAGACGGCTGGCGTCCGCCATACCCAAAGACAATGGGCCGGTTCCCTCCTTCAGAAGTGCCGGTTGTCGAGATGGTGGAAGAACCAGCCCGGAGCAATCTAGGTATTAGAATTCGGATGACCATGGACGTTACCGGCGGGAAAAGACTGATCACAGACGAGCATACCGAAGTCACCGAAGTGGAAAAGCCGACGCTTGACGGAGGCGAAGAAGTTCCAGATGGAAGATCCGGAGAAGGAGTCGGAAGAGAGTCAGATGACGGAGTCGAATCGGCCATGATCGTTAGCTGAAAAAAGCTGATATGAGGTGAGTCGGACCGCAGTCGTTGTGCGGCTGCAATTAGACCCAGGGGCGGCTGCGGTGAAGTCAAAAAATAAACGAAGATGTAAGTGGTCCCCATGTCAACGCTGATTGGTCGCGAGGGCACCCATCATGGATGAGCAGGATGCGACAGCTGATTGGTGGGACATGCCGGTCTAACGTCGGATGATACGTGCAAGAATGGGTTATCTAGAGTCCACCTGAGTGCCAATGGGTACACAAGGTGAGATGAAGTTGAATTTGGATTCTGATGTACTTGTGAGTTGGTCTTGGTCAGTTTCCAGATACCGACTATAAGGCGTTTAGTCAAGATCGGTGCTGAACCATCCCCAGAAGTTGGCTATAGATAAGCCTGAGAAACTGACTTCAAGCCGATTCTGAACTGATTTCAGAAGGCCCAGGTCGGCCAGTTGAAGATCGGGTGAAGCTGGTACCGACCAGGTCGGGTCGGTTGAAGATCACGTCGGTTAAGGATCGGTCGAGAACCAGGTTGAAGATCAGTTGAAGATCAGTTGAACGGTGATACTGACCAAGCTGGTTAGTTGAAGATCGGTCGGGAACCAGGTTGAAGATCAGATTAAGATCGGTCGACGGTGGTACTGGCCAAACCATGTGATAGGACAATCAAGATCGAAGTATTAGGTAGTCATATAAGTTGGTGCACGGTACATTAGGTATTAGATATTACATTAGTGGTTCTCACGAACCAAAGTATACTGGAGAATGGAGAAATAATGAATTGTCATTGGTCAGATCCATCATGCATCCTACCTCATCCTTCTCGATGTCATCCAAAAATAAAAGAGGAGGCTGGAAAAATGCAGTAGGTTGGCATGTGATTCGCCACAAAGACTGAAGAAGAATGCTCGTAATTGGCTGTTATTCCTGAGTAGAATGAGCTTTTTTAGTCTTTTCTTTTCTAACCCACGGCCTCTGTGGTCGGCACAAGAACGACAGCACACAAATACTAGCTGGAAGATAACAAATAAAAGGAATAAGTCGTCTAGATGGAATAGAATCACAAAATGTTTAAAAAGCGAGTTGGGTTACTCACAAGTGTAGACATTATTCACTATAATGTTATATTGTGCTCTGACTTTTGGAGAATAAAATAAGCCAGTTCGAGGTCCTCACGAACGGTACAGGGAGGATGAATTTTCATTTGTCAGCTCCATCACTTAACTTTCCATACCTCTATTCGTGAGAACGACTATTTAATAATAGGATTGAATTTACCCCGGTCGTTATGGAGTTGGCTTGAGACCGACGTGTGATCAGCTTCTTTGACAGATCTGAACCCGACTGACTAGCTTTGGTTGGTACGTAACAAGGCTGTATACCTTGACCTCTTTACTCTCTCAGACCAATATATCCTGAGACTGGGCCAGCAAATTTAATCGGTCAACCATACTCCACAACAATCGGACTCCTCAGATCACCGATATTTAACTTCAATATCACCTAATCAACATGCTCCATCAGATCTAATGTGTTGAGCCAACCGTAAAAAAATTTCGTCGTTTATATGTAGGCCTGTCCGACTTTTAAGTTGGCCGGATCTGATATCCGAACATCCAAAATCCAATCATGGTACTTAACCGATCAACTCCACCTGATATAGGGCGTGCTAATGGCGATCTCCATACTTTCTCCACATTTTCAGTCTAACGATCATGGCCGATTCGACTCTGTCTTCTGACCCTCTTCCGATTCTTACGCCGGATCTTTCGCGAGGAACCTCTTCGCCTTCGTCAAGTATCGGCTTGCCCATCTCGGTGACTTCAGTCACGACATCTGCGGTTGATTCTCACCCACCGGTAACATCCATGGTTAACTCTCACCTGCCTCCGCTTCTCGTTATCTGGTCTACCCCGAATCGGTTCCTTCATCATCTTCAACAACAGAAACGTTTGGCGGAGAGGATCGGCCCGCTTGCTTTGGGTTGTAACGGACGCCAGTCGACTGCTGGGAGGTCTGCAGGATGTGGTCACGGAACTACTTTCGCTATCCGAAACTAATCAGACGCTCCGAACCAAGCAATCTGGCTATCAGGTCGAACTTGAGCGACTTGCGCGCGACATTGAGCATCTATACTTGCTACTCCACCAGGCGCGGTCGCCGATCGTCGGTCCCACGACGTTGCCCGACAACTGGAGATCTTGCGTGCGGGTTATGACCAGCTCAACGACGCTCATGCCGTTTTGGTCCGAGACTGATCGGACAAGAAAAACCATATTCAACTGTTGACAGCGGAGCGCGAGCGTCTATGCGCCGACCTCACCAGAGCGCAGACCCCGGAAGAGACTGAACAATCCGAGACGGTCCGTTCAATGCAGTCCATGGTCCAAACCCAGGGAGTCACCGCCCACGATCAAGGTGCATATCGTTTTCGTTCTAGTCCATTCTACGTACATAAACCGATCATATTTGCTCCTTCAGATCGACAAATCCAAAATTTCAGAAATCGATGGTCACGGTGATGAACCGTTTATAACGACTCCCTGTAACCATGACTTACAGATCCAAGAGAGAGTTCTTGTGGCCCAGGAAGTAAATCGTCTGAGGAACAGGTTCGGCATACTGACGAGCAGGTCGTCTTTCTCGTAAACCAGCTTTCCTGTTCACGCGCTGACCTGTCCAGGTTACAGAAAGGCCTGTGTGACTTCCGGAAGAGGCTGATAATTGCCGACAAAAGTTGGCCCTTGCCCCGGCCAAGCTTAAAACCTTGAAGCCGAAAGAACACAATTGGATTTGCTGTCTCACGAAGCCGCAGACAGCAATTTTACCAGATTGTCCAGCGGTGGGCTGATCCGACTGTCGATTGGATATCGTTTCGACAGGCTCTAGATAATTATCATGACTGGTTGATGCCCTCATTTTAAAAACGGACGAACCACCTTGCCAACGTTTGGTGTCAGATCAATTAACGCCAAGTTTTGCCCCGGCCACCCTGTCACCGGCTGTAGCAGGACCCGGACGGTCGTCGGCTGACGTACAAGCGGCAATCCGCCTGACTCTCCCAGCAGTTTGGGTCAATATCTCGCGCCAACAGATTCAGGTACCGGAAAGCGGGACGGCGATTCAATTAGTACGCCGACCCCTGCCAAACGTCGGCAACTCTTGGATCCCATGTTTGCCGATCTGGGCTCTGACGATTCTACCGACATGGAAGAACGAGCCCAAACAGCTGTAGGTAGATCGAGGAGTAGTAGCCGGCGGACCCTATAGACAAATTCGGGAAAACCGATATCGTCTAGTCAGGTGTTTGATTTTTGCTGATGATGAAGGGATTGAGTTTAAAGAGAAGTGGCCTGTATATGAGAGAGCAGTCAATTATCCCACCGCCGATCCTCTGTCTACCGGTTAACTTTCTCATGGCTCCGGTTACTTCATCCCAGCTTCTCTTTTGGTCTTGAAGCAGAATGGTTACAGTTGTGATCCCAACAAAAGCCTTTCATGGATCCTTATTTCATTTCGAAGGACCAGTCGGATGCAGCTCAGCTTGAGCCTCGCAAGCTTTTGTCTGGAAGCCAGGTGTGGGCGTTGACTCCGAAAGTGTTGAAAGTCAGGAAGAAAACGGTTTCCCGACTTCTCGCTCGACATGGCTAGTGGGGTTTTCCGACTAGATCGCCGGCGCATTTACGAGATGAGTGTAATTCAGGTTTTATCACGTCGACTGCTTTGTAGATTCTAATCGCTTTCGAACCTTAGGCACCTTGTTGGTTCCTATGTTTAGGTTTAACTTTCCAGATCGGCCATGGTTCCGTGATTTCCAGTTACGATTGGACCGATTTTACAATGATAATGCAATGGAAGTATGAGAATCCAGCCACCAGCTACCCATTTCCAAGGGCATGCGTAAAGACGACTGGATGACGCTATATTACAACGCCCGCAAACGTCATCGGAGCCGGGCCGAGATTGCATGGGCTTCAGTCTGCGACTACGAGGTGGATGGCGTGCAGGCCGGTGAATGCGACATTGATATTTTCCTGTTTCCTTCGGTCCTTCATCTTCCTGTCCTTCGGGTCGAAGCGAAAGGGGTATTGCCGGATGCGGGACACTGGTATTCACGATATGGGTGCCAATCTCCGATCGGCACGCTCCGAGATACCCTGACCGAAGTCGATCGCCAAGATCCTTGGAACCATCCAGAAATCCAGATCCCTCGTCTGCGTCAGAAATATGACAACTAATCATCGCGATAATCGTTCGTTTCGATCATATATCGCGCCGCCAATTCCTTTTTCCTTTCCGTGCTCATAATCCCATCCCCATCCATTACAATTAGGTTGTTCAGTATAATATAACTAACATGAAAATATACATATTCACCGATTCCGAACCGGCCAATTTCAACCGTGTCGACTTTGATCGTATCGATCTCGTCGGCCGGTTAGTAGACATATGTTGATCCGGACCATGGGGATTCCTGGTCATCCTCTTCGTGAGCTTGCATAACTTCGAATCTGTTGCGTTTCACACACTCACGCTCAAATTCTCGTAACAAAGTTCCACAATTGAATTCCCGTTCATCGACTTAAGTCGGGTCATCATAACCCTTCCAACTGACCAGAAATTCGCGATGTGTTCGGTAATATCGGGTTTTCTTGCTCGATAGGGTATCCATGGTCTTTTCAACTTCAAATACGTCTTGATCGAACGGTCTATCCCAACTATCCTCCGCCAAAAGGGCCTCATCGAAATCAAATCTTGGCTGAACACCTGATTTTCGGACGATAGGGGTATTCTCTTACCAGCTTCAGATTTGACAAATGGACAATTGGAAAAACCATAATCAGTAACCGCGGTAATCAATCAAGCAGTATGATCACCAATCAACTCAAAATCACGAAACGGTCCATGCCACATGTGGGATAATTTCTTGGTGTACCCTTCCTTCACCCGACCCAGAGAGTGCCACACCCCTGATCCCGGTTCAATATTATGTGAACCGGCCTGACCGTTGGTCCGGTTGGCTTTTTCTTGAATTGCTCTCCGAAGCCGTTCATTACCCTGCTCTCGTGCATGTTGATAGTTACGTTGAAGCCCCAAACCCGATCGGCGGGCTTCGATATCACGACTTCTGGTGCATCCAACCGGAATTGCGGCTTCGATAGTCGATCGTGGGTCCCAACCATAGGCCAAATAAAATGGGGTATCTCCTCTTACCCGATCGAATGAAGAATTCAACGCGAATACCAATCTTTGTGCATATTCATTCCAGTCCTGCTGCGCTGGATCGGCGACATACATTTTGTTGCCCTTGTCAACTTTTGCACCATCCGTTCGACCTCTCCATTTGCCTGCGGCCGGTAAGCCATCGTCGTGCTCCGTTATTGACGGAGCATCTGGTTAAACAGCCGAAAAACCTCAGCCATAAAACCTGGTTTACGATCGTGTCTGATCACTTCACTTGCACCGAATCGCCTGAAAACACATTCTTCATATATTTGGGCGACTTGTGGGTTGTTCGAGTAGACCCAGCTTTGGCGATCACCAGACCTGTGAATACATCGGTCCAGATCAGCAGTTCAGTGTTACCCTTGAATGAATTCGGTAGGGAGGGAATATGCTCCATCGCTATTGCCTGAAAAGGGTAAGTCGCCTGAATACTCCCAGGTGATCGGCCTCGTAACATCGGCACACCTTTCCCGGTTTCGTAGTCCGTACAAGTTCCGACGAACTTTTGAACGCTCAACTTGATGACCACCCTACAAGTGGACGTGATAGTTGTGCAAAATGTCGGCTTGCAATGTTTCAGGGACAACTAACTTTGCCGGTCAATCCAGACCCGCGTCTGCTCGATCAGTGTGACAATAATAGAAAAGAAGGTTATTTTCATCCACTTCATAGTTCGGGGTGATTTTAACACAATTCTCCGCTTCATTTTGATTCAACGTTTATAAATCACCACCTAAGAAGGCTTTTAAATCCACGATCCACTTTTCTTCGTCTTGAGCTTTAAGGATCATTTCGTTCCGACGTAGCTGAACTATCTCTTCAGTTAAACTTTCTCGTGAAACCGGTCTGCGGGGCGCCGATCTAGTTCGCGATCTAGTCATTATCGTTCCTTGTGCTGGCTGGTATTTCCTTATCATCCGAGTGAATCAGCCCGAAAAAATCTATTAATCTCGACTAATTCATCCAGTATCACATCATCGGTAATCACCGATCCGATTTGATCACGCATGGCCATCGTTGCCAAATGATCGGCACTTCGATTCCAATATCGTTTCACATGCAAAAGATTGCGATTCGGCCATTCCCGTAGGATCTTCATGACACGGTCGTTTAACAACTTCAGACGGGGCGCCTTACAATCGATTTCTCCGGTGATTTGTCGGATCACAAGATTTGAATCTCCACAAATGATTACTCCCCCTTTCTTTGCGCGTTAAGGAGATCCAAGCCCAGTGGCAGACCACGGGTACTCAGCTTCGTTGACCGTGATACCTGGTGTGTAATCTCAACCGGCAGATAAGATGGGTCATTCGGGTAATTTCCACATAAGAGTGCTGTATGCCCGACACTTTTTTTAACACTCGCTGATCCATCAAAACTTAAGACGACCAGGTCCTCATCCGAACCTACAACCGGTGGGGGTTTAGTGATCGACTCCCTTGGCGGCTTCCGTGGGGCTACCTCGATCAGGGCTTCATCGACTTCTGACCGGGGAGTTATGCTTTCTGCCAGGGTACCGAGAATTTCTTTCTCGCCCCTGGTACATTTGATAACTTCCAAAGACCACTGCGACACAATGCTATCGATTCCAGTTGACGATAATAGCCAAGCCAGTGTGGGCCGTCTAGAGAGTACCTTAATCGGTCTGGTCACTAGCATGGTATAACAAACATCCAATATACGTAACAATGCTAATACTTCTTTTCTACCATGCCATAGTTGACCTCATTCGGCTTCAAAGTCGGACTTGTGAACGTGACCGGGCAGTATACTCCAACATGGTCTTAAATTAGGCCAGCTGATATCGCCCATTCGCTCGCGTACAAAATCACCGCCGGGATTTTCTCCGGGTCGAAATATTTTAGAACCGGAGTCGAAACCATCTTCGTTGTCAACATATTAAGTGCAACCATGGCATGCTCCATGTGATTTTCTGATTTAAATGGAGTCTGGTCGATTGAAAAATCGGCTTCACAGGTTGACTTCTCCATCACGGCTTCATGATCATCTCGAGCCGGTAACATTTCCAATCGATCACGTCCCGTAACCTGTGATAATCCACCTCTTTCAATTCGTATAGTATAGCGGCATACACTGCAAAATCTTCAATGAATCGGCTATATTAGTTCAGGCAACCCAGAAATGACTGCATGGCTTTTAGTGATCTGGAAATCGGTAGGTTGCTTAGTGCCCCAAGGTCCTTCGGGTTTGCCTCCAACCCCTGGATCGATATATCAGGCCGCTAATACGCGACTTTGGGCTGGCCCCAGAAACCCTTGACCACGCTGATCGATAAATTCTTTCGCTCGCAGGTGTCAAGTAATCGCTCGACCTTATCACATAGAATATCCCATGACGTGGCCGTAACCAGGATGTCATCTATATATGATCGTCTTCTCGACATCGACGGTTTCTGATCCTGATCCGGTTCGCCTTCCGTGAACACATCGTGAGGTTCGGTGATTTCCCGATCGGCACTGATCCGAAAATAAACATAGAGGGCGTTATCGATCAACCTCTCATAAATCTGAGGAGGGTTGTTTAGTCGGAACGACATCCGATTTAATTTAAGAAGCCGAAAGGTGTGACAAAACCCGATATTTCCCGAGCCCGATCGGTTATCAAAACAATCCAGAAACGATTAGACATATCTATCGAACAGAACCATAAGACTTCATCCATATCCTCCAAAATCTTCGCGTAAATCATTGATCAAAGGCGTTGGATAGACCATCAGCTTCGTAAGTCTGTTGACCATTCTATAGCTAATACAGAGTCGGATATCAACTCCCTTCTTCTTTATCACAATAATGATCGGTGATGCCCACTGCGATGTTGAAGGTCGGATAATCATCGTACCTAACAAACATTTGATCAAGTCAGACAACATTTCCCAATATTGTGGTGCAATCTTACGGCAACGTTGGGCAATCGGTCTAGCACACCCCACATCAATGTCCCAAACAGCTCCATAGGCGCTGGGGGGGGGTAGGTCGTTACAAATGTCGCTTTTTCCATATGGTTCTTTTGAGTTAATCGGGCGTGTTTACTCCTGGGTCACCGACTTAAGGAGCGTCCTGGGTGACCTTTGGTATACTGGGTGACGTTTCTGGCAAACCGCCATCTACGTTTCGATATCATGTATGTAATGATCACCACCTTCGTGTATACACACTTGGCTATCCACTGAATCTATTTCTTCCGGTCCGACATCAACCTGGATCGGCCTTGATGAGTCATCCGTTTTCTGATCTCCTTTTGATTTCTCTTCATCCTAAACAGCTGCCCCGGATTCCTATTGTTCAATTTCCTCCACCAAATCAATTCTTTACTGTCTTCATTGGTGGCGAAAGTCACCTTTGAGCGAATCGTCATTGTCGTCATCCTACAGGTCAGTCATCATCTGTGGTCCGACCATCATGGCATTCAAGATCTGCGGACCTTTCTCAACACCGTTTGTGCCAGTCGACTTTACAGATGATCCCCTGTTTAGTAACTTGGTCGGAGTTGTATTTCCCGCTTTTTTCAGTAAAGGTGAGGTATCTTCATCTACCAACTTCTCGTTAATAATCAGGTCAATGGTGGCCTGATAAGCCAGATTTTGCCATTCAGTACCCAACCAAAACATATCCCATTTGTTCGGGCACTTTACTTTCAGATAACCACATACCTATGATCATATCTTCGTGAACAATTAACGGCTGATCAGAAATATTAGTAATCCTAATAAAAAAATGATCTGCCGATCCCTTTCACACCCATCGTCCACCACAAGTAAACATAATTTTTGCTGTCGATCAGTTAACCGAATCATCATGTAAACCGATCGGTACCGCAATATTTTCATATTGGCCCATCTTAACCATTTACATAACGACGAACACCATACAGTGGACGTCGGCCAGATAATTGTATCTGTACTTCGTCCGGCGGTCAGGGTTCCATGAGAAAGGTCAAGCTGTATATCGTCCGAAACCATGAAATCAATTTCCAGTATGGCGTCGTGACCGGCTAACCGGCCGATCCAAGCATTAAATAATAAACTAAGGAACCGGCTAAGGTAATTTTGGCACGTGATCGGCCTTCCGCCTTCGGTCATATAAGAACTTTCACCGATCCCGACACATTCTTGTCTCTGGGTATTGTCTATACGTCATCCCACCTTACGAGCAAAGGCGGAGTCGATAATTAAGACTTCCGCCCCAAAGTCAAATATTATAGTGGTTTTTTCGTTATTAATTTTTCCATTAGCTTTTGCTTGTTTAAACGACTTGTCAGGAGAGTGATACTTCCAGCATCGTCGAGATTCACCAGGCAGTAGGTCCAATTTCATAATCACATTTGAACCCAAATATTTATCCACTCTGAGACTAGGAATTGGATACCGATCGGTACAGTTTGAAATAGAACATGTATTATCGGTTATCTCTTTTTCCTCGTACTTTTTTCTGCTACCAACGTATGCATAAATACTGAACTTAGTCCCTCGGCTCGAACCAAATTCTAACCTGGCGAGCAATATAGTTCAACATCTTTTCGACGTCAGGTGGAAGCATGCCAGCATTTTTGGTCGGCACGTACCACTTGCGCATCTGGTTGAAAAATACATCAATCAGGCAGGAACGAAGCATCATGAATTTTTCCACAAGTCTTGCCGACGAAAAAACAATGATTGAAAGGATGGTCTTTCCGGTCACACTTCCCGCACGTCATTCTTTTCCAACAATCACGGTCGTAATGCTTGGTCGACCTGCTGTGGACACATTTCGTACAAGTTCGGCCCGATTCAGGCTATTTTCCGTCTCATTTCCGTCCATCGGTTCCGGTAACCGTCGACCTCGGACGGAGTACGGTGTCAGTCGTAAAACTGTGGCAATACTGTTCTTCGTCGGAACTTAGACTCGACCGGCCGCTTTCTTCTGGTACTATCCGATTCGCTTGCGATCATATCGATTAAACTTGCTGGTCGGGGCGCTGGCGCCTTGCTTTGATCAGGGAATGGTTTCGATCGGTATCGATTCGATTCCATCTCGCCTTTGGGCTCTCGACTTTTAGCAGGTTATAATGTCGTCAGAGTCTATTCCAGTTCTTCAGCTGACTTCAGTTGAATTAGGGTCAGCTGATCAGCCAGGTCACGATTGTCCAGGGAGCCGATGAAGAGATCGACGTGCTCACGGGTTGTAAGCACATGTTTAGGGTCTTTGAATGACATCTTAGTTTTCAAACCGGCAACATTGAAATAATGTAGATATTCAATCGGGGTTTTGTCTGACCTCTTCTTCATGTGGTAGTATTGTCTTGCCACAGATACCCTGAGATGCAATATTGCTCTTTAAATTCACCGTATAGTTTAGGCCATCTCGACTGAACTTCCCGACATACTTGCTTAAGCCATTTCTTGACCGGACCTTTCGTTAAATTAGCGAATATCAAACATATTTCTCCTTCCGCTGTCTTAACGCTTAGGAAGACTGATTTTATCCGGCCGAACTAGGCTTTCACCTGATCATCACCCATGTATTTGCCGGTGAAGTCCCTTAATTCAGAAATTGCTGACATTCGGACTCGAGTGACCGTTCTGGACTCGCCATCGAATGTTTGAGCTGAGGTCATATTTGCCTTGCAAGCCATCCCCAAGTCCAGGTCATCCGGATCAAAATGTTGACTTAAATCCCCAGTTGATTCCATATCAACATCATTAGGCGAGGTGACTTTTTCAATAGATCATGGTGGCTGGTTTGGCAAATTTATCGGATATATCCAGCCAATTGGACTGACTTCATGCCCTCATCGGCAGGTGTTTGCGCTGGTTTAGCCGTTAGTTGATTGACATTCGTCCTTTGTTGCCATGACCGTCCCTGACCAGGTGTATATTGGTGCGATCCATATTGTTCCCGTACGAAACGATCCATCATGGACGTAAACATGGTTTGCATCTGGTCAGGGACTTCAGGCCTGCCTATGAAATTATTCCGGGGGGGGGGGTCGGGTTGTTTTGTTCGACATCTTGAACATGGCTTCCGACCCAACTCGACCAGGTTAAGGTTTTCTCTTTCTGTTCTGTGATTTGATCTTGGGATCGATCTGTCCGATTCCTTTCGGTACTAACGTCATACGAGTAACCCCGATTGAAGGGTTTGTATAGACGGAGCCGACCCATAGATCGAGTCGTAATCTTGTGCGGCATCAATCATAGGACGTTCGATCAGCTGTGATCGATGTGAAGTATCACCGTTGTGATGGGCACGGATCTCACTCCAACCAACGATGCTAGGTGAACATATAACGTTACCATAGCTTCTTTGATCGCCTCTCGGTCTAGATATAGCTGTTTATTCACGCCAAACACCAGTAGTGATGCCGACTTCTTCGATCTGAACAGGCAGGTTTCTGATCAGATCGATCTGGGTCCCGGAGTTGGTCGGCCTAGTTGCTCGACCTTCCAGCATCCCGAGATCTTGGGTCGGATGATTTTCATGACTCGATTAGTCTTCAGGAAATTATGGAACTTACGTAGGTAGTATATACGCCCCACATCATTGACCGTAGTTTTCCCGGTTGGTTTTTTTTTCCGCATCATCTTCGAACATCTTTGGTTTAGGGTCTACAAATTTTATAGGTGGATTATATTGATCCACCCCATCTTTTTTTTTGGTATTTTCCAATTTTCTTATGTATGGGATCAAGGTCGGCGCCTCGATCCTTTCCCGGTCTACATTTGGTTTTACTTTAACCTAGGTCGGCTCCGGTCGGAGCCTTATAGGAAGTTGTTTCATCTTTAATGTCGACCCGGAACTCCGCCGGACCAGGTCCAACATCGCTTCCTTCAAACTTGGATAGTATCGGAGGCGATACGCCTTCCTCCAATTCACCTGAAAAAGTTATTTCCGTTTTGATCTTAAAATATTTTCCATCTTCAGGTGATTTCCAGAGTCAACAAGTGACCCGGGTATGCGCACCATTGTTGTGGAGCCGATTTCCAAATCCAGAATGGAAGAAACTCGGATTCCCACTGGGCCCGGACGACCAATTATTGGAGGGGGTATGTCGGTGATCCTGGTCCACTTCAGGATCGGACAAATCATCATTAGAAAGACTGGCGCGATCGCCCCGGTCTTTCGACCAGACATCAAGTGCAACAGATTCCAAATTCAACTTTATCTCACCTAATGTACCTATTGGAATTCGGTGGTTACACTCACTCAGGTGGACTCTAGATAACCCATTATTGCCCGTATCATCCGACGTTAGATCGGCATGTCCCACCAATCAACCCCCGCATCCTGCTCATCTATGATGGGTGCCCTCGCGACCAATCAGCGTTGACATGTGGACCACTTACATCTGCGTTTTTGATCGTGCTTCACCACAATGGATTTTGGTGCTTTTGCCCATCATCATATTTGTGAGTTGGAAAAGGGCATATTCCGTACCCCTCGATCGTTTCATGATCCAGATCGAGCAACCTTTATGATACAGGCGCCATGGAAATTCCTAATTTCTTTTACCAGGCGGAATAGGTTCCTGATGGCGACCGGCGCTGTTGACCAGCCTTCTAGCTTACGAAAAATCTTGGGATGAATGATTTAATTTTCCGTGAATCTTCCTAGCTCGCGTAGGTAAAGCGGCCATCCAGATCATTATTGGTGATCACCCAAAATTTGGGATCTTTTCTTCCTCTTCGTACAACATTTTTTTTCAGATTCATTTTGGCGGGCGTTTTAAGAAGATCATATCGATCTTCCCCAATGTTATTTTGTCCCTCTCTGTCTTTGTTATCAGTATGCATTTGGTTGAATTCAAGATTTGAAACCATTACCGATATAGTGATTTTTTTAGCTGGGCTGGCCTTCAGCGGCCCGGACAAAGAGATGTTAACGCTGGTTGTCGTACTCAATCAAACCAGAATCCACGCGCTGGGCACCATCTGAAATTTACAGGAAGTGGGTAGATTACTAGATGGCTTGATGACGGACGAAAAAAACTGAATATGCCTGACGGAAGTCGGAAAACCAACCGGTATGAGTCAACCCATGTCTGGCATATCCACGTCCAGCACTGCCCAGGGCTTCAAGGACATGACCACGTTCAGCTGCTGGCTTCTGACCAGGTCATGGCGCCATGCTAAAATATGGGGTGCCCGGGTAGATGGAGGGGAGATCCAGAAGGCCGGACGGGACACAAATCGAGCAATAAGCGCCAGTGGGGTCATCAAATTGTAGGTCCCGCAGCTGGTCCGCAGACCAGGGATGATCAGCACGCAAGTCAACAGGGCCTTGAGGTTCCCGGCGGGAAAACTAGTAAGGAGGGGCGGAGGCTTAAGGAAGAGACCCTTCGGTATGCTCCACAAGCGCGTGAATGCCTAAAATTGCCCCTCAAACTCGAACACGTCCTGGTGGGGTGACCCTTCAAAGTCTTTTGTAATGACTTCGTCGTCGTCGTTTCGCTCATTAGACCATCATGTCTTGAGCTGGACCAGCAAATTCAATCAATCAACCGTACTCCACAACCATCTGACTTTTCGGATCACTGATGGAGGGAAGATCCAGAAGGCCGGACAGGACAAAATTCGAGCAATATAAGCGCCAGTGAGGTCATCAATATGAAGGTCCCGCAGCTGGTCCACAGACCAGGGATGAGCAGCACGCAAGTCAACAGGGCCTTGAGATTCCCGGCGGGGAAACTAGTAAGGAGGGTGGAGGCTAAAGGAAGAGACTCCTCGGTAGGCTCCATAAGCTCGTGAATGCCTAAAATTACCCCTTAAACTCGAGCACGGGTGGGGTGACTCTTCGAACTCTTTTGTAGTGACTTCGTCGTCGTCGTTTCGCTCAGGTAGGTCGTATTTCCTTCCTCATCCAGGGAGGCAGTAGACGGTCCTCGGGTCATGGTGAGAAATCCCTTGAATGACCAGAGAGAGTGGGGAGCCAGGTGAATACCCCCGGACATTGCCACGCGGGGTGATTCACCAGGGTCCAAATTTTTGGAGGTGGACGAGTTCGAGTCTGAACTGGATTCTAATTCGCACTCACACCAGGTTTTCATGGTTTCTACCTACAGATCAGATCCTTTGAGACGTTTGGTGACTGCAAGAGTTGGGGGATTGAAACCCGGCTGGATCTACGCTTGTTTATGAGTGTCCCTGGGCTCTCATTTGGTGATGGGGTGGTCAGCTGGTCCCTGGAAGCATCCAATATCCTAAGTCGCTTGGGATTCTTGTCATCCCGAAGACTATCCAAAGCTGAACCAGCAGTTACCCTAGTATCGGTAGCCTATAGGAAGCCAACGGCGGGTGATGCCTCCTCAGCTGGTTCGACTCCTGTACCGTAGTCGGCGGGCTTTAAACCGATCGTCCAGGGCGGTTCAGCTGTGAAATTGAAGCCTCGACGGCAAGCCAATTTTAGGGGATTTCGGATGGCGCGTGTAATAGACGCGGCCTACTGCATCAGATGTGCCACCCTAGCTCTGCTTTCTTTTAGCCGATGTCCTGGGAAGATCGTTCTCAGACAACGAGTCTGTTCGTTGGTCCAGGAGATCGGAGGCCCCTTCCTGGGATTGAACCACGCTTTCCTGAACTTTATCATACATCCTGATATTGTTAGGTCTGGGCCTGGAGGCCGGGCTGCTCAGTGGTCATCTTTCGCAGATGTTTCTGAAGCCTTACTAGTTTTCGCGGATTCTAAATTCCTCAAGTTGGTCCAAATTCACATGTGATACTTCCAGTTTCTGAGAGATGTGGAGGGTATCGTTGGTAACACTTGGCCATTTTCCAAGTGACATGTGTAGTTTCGACCTGCGATGTCCGGAGATAAAAAATGTGAGTTCCTTTTCATTCCGCATGAACTAATGTTCCTGTTTGAAGACTCCTTAGATCCGATGAATTATAACTAATATTGTATACGGGGCAACTGTGGTGTAGTCGCTCTCAGAAAGTCTTCCTGAGACACGAACACCCACGGGGGTCCCAGACGACTGACTATCGGAGGGGGTACTCCGTCCATCCGAGTCATGATCCGATCGGCATCCGGCCGGCTGGATCGGTCACTTCCATCCGCTTGATCGTGACTACTCGGATGTTGCATGTTGAAAGCTCACCTTGTGTACCCGTCAGTACTGGGTGGTTTGCTCTCCTGGTGGACCCTAGGGCGAAAAGTGTAAATCCGCCCAATAGGGAGATGAGGGTTAGGACTAGGGGTAGCTCCTGGGCGGAAATCGTCACCGGGGAGCTCG
>MIQA02000753.1:0-53121 GCA_001887855.2 Sclerospora graminicola | reverse complement strand
CTTAGAAAATTTTGGCAACTGTTTAGCTGCATACAAGTTAAAGCAATATTGGCGACAGAGTCAGGTGAAGCCCTCTCTCTGCCTTGAGTCGAGACCGCAATTTTAACATGCTGTTAGTATTAGAAGAAAATGATTTTGGCAACTCTTTAGCTTAAATTTAGTATCGAATGGATTGACACGTGGTTGATTCCCGCCCCGGTACCGCAAAATTCGGATAGATGCAACACCAAAATATAGAACCTCCATACAAAAAATGTGGGGTGTTGTATCTTTCCGCATCGTTGAAATAAGCTCTGATTGGTCAAAGAGATAAAAAACATTTTTGAAAAGATGTTTACAATATTATCAAATCTCAAAACAGGGTATTTTTCTAGCTTTGCACCGGCTAGGTAAAACATGAGCTGGACCATTATTGGCTCGGTACGAAGCTCCTGTATGCAGACGTGTCGACGTCGATGCGTATTTTACGCCGACTATTAAAGGGCAATGCACTCTCTCGTCGTGAGCGAAAGCAGCTAAAGCGTACGGTAGCAGATTTGCTCCGTCTCGTACCTTTTGCGTTCTTTATCGTGGTCCCTTTCATGGAATTGTTGCTACCAGTGGCGCTCAAAGTGTTTCCCAATATGCTACCGAGCACGTATAAAGACTCGTTTCAGCGTGAAGAAGATATGAAGCGTCAGCTCCAATTGCGTGTGGCACTGGCGAAATTTCTGCAAGATACGGTAAAAGAAATCATGCAAGATACGCGTGATACGGAAGGTGTGTCCGAGGAGCGCAAGGCTACAGCAAGTGAGGTCATGAACTTTATCGAGCGGGCTCAGCGTGGGGAACCGTTGACTTCGGAAGAAACACTCAATATGGCGAAGATCTTTAATGATGAATTGATGCTGGACAATATTTTGAGACCGCAGCTTGTGGGGATGTGCCGATTTATGTGTGTGCAACCATACGGAAATGACAACCTCTTACGGTTCCAGCTACGAAATCGCATACGTCAGTTGAAAAAAGATGATCAGGACATTATTTGGGAAGGTCTCGACTCGCTAGACAAGGAAGAATTGCAAATGGCTTGTATGGAGCGCGACAAAGGTTGATGAGGAGACCCCTGTGGTGCCAAAGTCGATTGAAAATATCGTGAGTTTAGAAGAACTAAGCGCTCTCGAGTCCCTTGCGTTCAAGTCGCTGGTTGAGAAGGAACGGCAAACCGTGAGCCAGCTGAAGCAAACGAAGTACGACATGGATATGGAGGGTCTGTAGGCTGCGGGCCGTATTGGTGCAGAAGCGGCGGAGAACAAGAGTACTGGTCGTATGATGAAGAAGCTCGAGTCCATGCTGTCCAACTTAGAAGTTGAAATTGAGGAGGTGGACCGTCACATTGGTGACCGTCTATACATTCTTGATCGTGATAGCGATGGTGTTTTGTCAGCTGAGGAGCTGCGTGATGCGGTTGACAATTTTGCGCAAAACCAACACCCAAGAGGACGTGGAATGGGTCATTTCTCACATCGATGAAGACAACGACGGCAAAAGTACGGAGCTTGCGATGAAGTTTATTGCATGAGTCGATTGATTCTAACGTTTATTGTTTGTACTATTTTACTATTCTGAAGTCGCTTTGGAAGAGCTGGTTGCATGGATTGCAAAATGCCGCGAAAGTCTAGAAGCCACGGGTCGCATCGCGTTGCAAGAGCCGTCGGATGTCAGCGTTGAAGCTGCTGCTGCAGCAGAGACGGAGAAAACTAAAGTGGAAAAAGCAGAAAAGGCCAAAGTCAAGCGAGCGAACAGCCGCAAGAAGAAGGAAAAGGAGCAGTAATTGTTTCTTGGATCAACTGATCGATTTGAGATAGGAACTTGAGACTCTTTTGGTCAAACAATTGATTGGTCGAATTAATAAACACTTCACACTGATGAGTGTGGAACAGTAGATTTTTTTCAATTAACCTCGCTACTCAATACGTCAGAAACAAGGTGGCTGATAAAAAACATCTTAAAGCGAGGTACATTGAGGATAGAACATTCATTTATCTCTTTTTCCCAACTATACATTTCAATTGGTTTTGTGTAGGCGTTGGAGGAGTGTTGTTCAAGTTGTATGTCACTCCTCCAGTTGATATAGTATCTGTAGAAAAATGTTATACAACCATACTAGGCTAAAGCAATTATTAAACTTACACGCTTAGGCTTCAAGGAGAGTTGAAGTCGCCCTTTATCTTAACAGCAACATCCTCGACCACTTGTTTCGCGCGTTGTACAACTGATAGTGAAAGGGATTTTTCGGCAGTTGAGATCTGATGCTTTAAGGCCGAAAAGCCGCTGAAAGTGTTGCGTAATGTCAGCTTGACCACTATTTCCACCGTATTAGCCTTCTTAGCATGCTGCTATTCTGATTATCCTTTTTCTTCTTATCGTATTGTGTAGCGAGCACACTTGTCGATGATGCGAGTGATGCCGTTAGATTTTCCATTCAACGCGTCGTACGCGCGAGCAGTCTTTTTCAAACCGTCCATGGCGTCAGACGCTGCGTTCATCTTGTTGCGCGCTGTCGCAATTTCGAAGTTTGACAGAAATTTGCATTTTGCAATTTGGTGGGCCACATGACGGAGATCTCCAGCTGCGTCCTTTGTCTTGCGGATGCTGTCGCTCATGAAACATCTCGAAGCATTCACGAAGTGTAGGCCGAGACGTGTATCAAACTCGGCGAGATTCGCTTCTAGTGCTTCTATGTAATGGACTGCTCCATCTGGTGTCTGAAGTAAAAGTAGTTCGGATCCTAAAGCATCAATTTTTCAGAAACTTTCGTGTGTAACAATCGTGTTTTGTAAATTTCGCAGTTTTCTTTCCTAGTCAACAGCCTCATCGGAATTAAAAGAATCGATTGCGAAACCTTAATTGGCTAATAATGTTCAATAGTAAAGTGACTAGTGTTGCATCTTTCCGCATGTGGCATCTATCCGAATTTGCGTAGTTCCCAGCTATACGTTTAGTCGCTTTATGTCAGTCTTACATTTACAATACGACTTACATAAAACGCGACTATACGTATAGCGGTACAACAAATGCACTTTCTCGTGTCCAAGTGAGGTGCCCGAGGAACCAGTGCCAATTCCCAAAGCCCGACCAATCGACATCTTTAACCATAACACCAAGACTCGAATTTTCTAGCTCCTTGCCGAAATCTTTTTCATGGTACTGTGTTTATAATACGTCCCGAAACCCCCTATCGCAATGAGCAATTATTCCGCGGTACTTTCCACCACACTCTAGAGGTCAGAGATGTGCGGACTCGCCTCTATGGAGGGTGGCTCATCCGGTTGCGTAAGTCACTCCAAGTGTATTTACCTTCATGTAGAAACGAGAAATTAAGAGGTACAGTAGCTATTTACGCGCTGACTTCCTTTAGCTTATCTCGTACTTCTCACGCTCTACGAACCCAACAGTGCTTTAATGAGACTATTTTTTTTTCGGGGGTGAGGTGCTGGTCACTCTTTACAAATCCAATCACACCATGCAAACATCAAGTTTTCGATCACACGAACTTGTCGATCCCCCCTTTCTTCTTGTAACAACAAACGTGTCTTTGAGTGGGAGCAACTTAATTCATGGAATCTTTTACCATTCTTTGAGCTTTTTTTGCTTGGGCATCATCGACTGAGCCGGCACCACGTAGCCAAACTGGGTCATAAATCTACTTCTATCCGCTTTTTGATGAAAAAAAAACACAGACGGTATCCTCAGGGCTTTATTGATAATACATGTAATAATTGGTCTTACATGCAACAAAAAATACGAATATATATATATTGGATGCATAAATGTATAGATGATCAATAGTTCTTTTTTTCAAACGGGTGCATAGTGTGGAGGCTTGAGCAATTAACATATAAATCTTCCCATTTACTTGGGATGTATTGGTTCTGGTTAGCCACGATACCAAAGTTGTCTTCTGTTTCTCTTCCACGATTTTGTGGGTCCTGTGGCCATCATTTTTTTTAAATTGGCGTGATCTATGGTCCAGCGAGTGATGAACCTATCCCTTTGATTATTCCTATTAGTTGAATCGTACAGTAGCTTTCCAATAATAAGTCCATGATTAATAAATATATACAAGTTGGCTGGAAGGATTGACAACTTGTGGCGGCGAAATAATTGCAAGTTTGACACCCTCTATTAATCTTATGAAATGCAAGGCACATGTACCATTGGTACATCTCATCTGTACGTATTAATATTTTTCATATATTACATAAACGTGTCATAAACGTCATGCAGTACCTATTACGTTTCGGATTATTTTTGAAAGGTGCATTCAGAAAATGGGCAAGAAATTCCGGACAAAACGACACATCTGGGAAATTTGAAGGTCACCACGACCCAGATTGTTTATATGCACGTGGTTTCACTGTGTTTCATACCCATCGATTACTAGTATCGACAATTGCGCGATGTCTCAAACAACTTTACTTTTTTGTGTCTCTTACCCCAAATTGATTGAATGTGATTGGCTGAGAGTTTGTACAGATGCTATACGCTTTCATCTTGCATAAACGTGTCATAAACACTCGGCAAATCAGGGGAGAAGTGATATCATATCCATTAGAGAGAGAAGATAAATGGCTTGTTTATTGAACCATTTACATACCGGTACATTCAAGTTGCCAGAATAGGTGGATGGTTTCACTTGACTCTATCCTATACACCATGATATATTATAAGACCTCAATAGACTTAATATAAGAAATCATATCAAATACTCCTTTGAAAACGAATAAATAAGCAGCCGTAATCTACCCAAAGATTACAAATCATCGTTTCTATCGCAGCATTCACCTCGAAAACGCAGCTGCTGCTGGCTTTTTCGCTCCCGTTTCAAATCCGGTTCATTTCCACTTCTTCCTGTTAGAAATAACTGACAAATTAGCGACTTAGGGGAAATAAACGGATTGTATCCATCCATTCGTCACATAGTGTCCGTCCAGCAGACCATGTACCCGTCCGAGTTGTCAAAGGGGCTTGGACGGCGCTCACGAAGCACGAGCGTTCACAAACGCACACGAATTGATAGCACAAATCTTCCGGGTACTTCTGGACGCAGCTTTTTGGCCTCCGTTAGCTCTTCGTGTCGCAAAATGACCAACTTTGAGGCTACTTTTGAGGATTCCCACGATTTTCCCCCACTTATCAAATACTTGGAACAAGTGACGTTGGAATTGATCGTGACCAAGAAACATACAGATGTACGCTACGTTTTGGTCGTCCATCAGACTGAACTCAATGTCATGTGGCGTCTCTCGCGGTCCTTCGACGAGTATCGTAAGTTACAGCAACGTTTACTTAAACTTTTGCGACATGGACATTTTTGCAATGCCGATTGTCCATGGCTCTATGGGTTTTTAAAGAGCTACTTTCCGAAAAAACTCTTGTTTACCTTTTCAAGTACGCGCGTGATCGAGCAACGCAAGGAGAAATTGGAACAATTCTTTGCAGCATTGTATGGTTTTTTCATGGAAAAAAAAAACTTTTCTTGTGACATTGTCATGACCAAAGTCGCCGGTGAATTGGTCGAGTTTATCTATGGCGATGCATTGGAACGCTATGGACTCCAAGACGCGATCGAGTCGACCCAAAACGACGCGCTGCATCCACCACTGACATTACAATTACGCGAGCGAGACGTGGACAAACTAGCGGCACCATTTAGTCGAAAATCGTCCTTGACCAATTCATTTCGAAGCTCCCTCACGGATGAAAATGGGTTTCCGGACGTAAATTGTGGAAATTGCGGCATTTGCCAGTCGTCGCTCTGTGGCGCTGCGTTCGGCAGCTTGACATCAACGTCGTCGTCGATTCATACCGCTTCGCCGTCAAGCACAGAGGCAGGTGGATCGATGATGCTCCTTCGTACTAGTAGCAGCGACAGCAATAACAATAACAATAATTGCGATATTATCCACCCTCCGTATCTCGCCACGAACGGAAGCAGTCGTAGCCTGGCCACGAATGGAGGAGGATCTCGACGTAAAAGAAGCAGCGCAAGTCGACGACGAGCTGCTACTTACTACTTGACGACCCTCACTTGTGGTCATCAGTTTCATGACGAATGTATTGTGCCAAAACTCAACGAATCGTTGGAATGTCCGACGTGTGGACGAGTCCAGACCAATTATTGAACTTGATTGGAGTCCATCATGGCAATTGACGCCGCAAACTTCTCATACAAGAAATAGAGTTCGTACTATTAGACCCCTCCCACCCTGCAATAATTTTACATAAAGTTACACACTGTTTACCAATGGGTCGTTTCGAATATTGCTTTATTTGGTATACGTTTCGCTCTAACTAAACTCAATGTTTGTCAATCATCATCTTCTCTCGATAGAGACAAAACATAATCACACGTTGGAAATGGCAAGTCCCCGTCAATTCCATCTACACTCTGTACAGGTAGAGAATTTTCCATATTCAGATCAAAAGACACCACCACCACCTCACAACACGGCAACGCATGATTCAAGTTGGCACCTATCGGATAAACAAAATCCTTCATCCTCTTTATCTTCACTTAAAGGATGGAGAAAAGCTCCGCCTTACTTTATGGCCTTAAGCCCAATACCTGTCAACTTAGTAGATCGAGATCACTTCCAGGCTAAAACACAAGCTTCAAGATCTGAAAACCAACAACAAATAGAGTCTGAATCATCCTTTCCACACGAAGAGGAGCCACGAAGCAGTTGCGAAACCAATCAAGACGAAGACAACCCTTGTTCGCCTCTTCGTGGTCAGTTTTTTAAGGTATGGAAGACACATTCAGACACTGAGAGGACGAATCGAGATCAATGGTCACCGATGGTGTCAAATAAGTGGAAAGAGCGCGCGATTATGGACCCGTTTGCAAGACGACGAGCAAAGATGACGAGTGTTGAGCCACGAGCTCGTTGTAAAGAGGTACCCACCGTGCCATCGCCATCTGTAACGCCCTCAGTTCGAAGCATTTCTTCAACAGAGTACCCCATACCTTTACCTGTAACCTCGAGTCAAGAAACCGTCATCCTTAATCCACTCCGACTCTCTTGTGCTGACAAAAGACGAGCAAGTGCATTGAATCGATCCTTGACGCCAGTATCAAAAGGTTCGTCTCCAATTGTATCCCGAGAGGTCTCTCAGGACAGTTTAGCCATCTCAGAAGCTGAAGAAGAGAAAGATAGAGACTCGATATCCGTCCGGTGCCAACGAAAGACAAAGGAGATCCCCTATCCTAAGAAATCCACAATGAATGCACTGAATGAGATCAAACGAAAGCGGGATGCACGGCGTGCCTTTCATGCTCAGGAGAAACAGCGCGTGGAAAAAGAATTGCGACAACACGGAGATGATCTTGGCTACAAATTTCGACGACTCATTCAACTTTATCGAGACGCTCTGCCATCGTATCAACAGCACCAAGTACCTCATGAATTACCTCGTCTTGCATTAACTGTCTCGTTCCAGCCGCCCCCTACCCCTACACGATTGCCTATCAATGCATCTAAACTCGCAGTGTTTATCCGAAAACGGCCGCTTGCGCAAAAAGAGCTACAAGCGAAAGGGTACGATATTCTCTCGTGTTTATTCACATCAGACGATGAGAACAACAAGAAGCAAACGAATAGTGACATGTCTATCCGTCGTCACCTCGTGTGTCACGAACCCAAATTTCGCGTCGATTGTTCGGCAACGTTAGAGAATCATGAATTCCGTTTTGATGGCGTGTTTGATGAATGGCAGGAAAATAGTAAAGTTTACGACGCAACGGTAGGACCGCTGGTACCTTATTTGGTCCACGGTACACCTCTATCCAGGGACCCAACGAGTCTCACCGTATTTGCGTATGGACAAACAGGGTCAGGGAAAACATACACAATGAAATCCATCTATCGACAAGCAGCAGTGGATTTATTCCAGCAGCTTGAGAATGTCGGAAACGGCTCCAGATTTCGTCGTTGTGGCTTTACTGTTGGCGTCAGTTTCTACGAGATTTACATGAATACGGTACTTGATTTACTGAGTGGCCGAGCTCGCGTCCAGCTTCTGGAAGATGCGGACGGTGCGGTCCAGCTGCCCGGATTGATTGAAATCCCAGCTACGAATGCCGATAAGTTGCTCGAACTCGTTCGAGCGGGAGAACAAGCGCGAGCGACGAGTGCGAATGCCGTGCATAATGATTCGTCTCGATCGCACGCTTTATTACGCGTGACAGTATACGCCAAAGAAGACAAAAAGCGCCCTGTCGTCGCAAGACTTTTCCTAGTTGATTTGGCTGGAAGTGAGCGTGCGAATGATACACAAAGCGATAAAAAGAGCACACGCATGGAAGGAGCAGAGATTAACAAGAGTTTATTGGCCCTGAAAGAATGTATTCGTGCCTTGGACCGAGGCGCGACGCACATTCCGTTTCGACAAAGTAAACTCACGCAATTACTTCGGGACAGTTTTCTCTTGCCCAACTCGAAAACAATTATGATTGCCACGGCATCCCCCTGCTCGAAAAGCTGCAATCATACGCTCAATACCCTGCGGTATGCGAACCGGCTCAAAGAGATTGGCACAGCTACTTCCTGTTCGTGAGACCAACCGTTGAAGGTCTTTCAGTTTTTGGATAGAGAGAGATTACTGTGAAAGTGTGCTATAAAATCAAGTTTTCGTCCCTAAAATACATGAAACATGTACGCATGTAGTACGCAGTACTGTTGTGTAGTTGCTACAATATATTATTGTATTGCTATCTAACTACGTTTCGCTTTCTCTCAGAAAAATATGTTGACAACATGGCAGAGTTCAGGTCTCAAAGATTAATATCAGTGGATCATAGAGAAAGATACAATACGTTGGCACAACTACTAAAAATGTTTCCCATCAACAAGAAGATTGTCCACACTATCGGCCCAAGCACCGCAATGCGATGGTCTCCCAAGCCTAATTGACGGATCTCAAACTTTAGGTTAATCATAGGGAACGAAGTCGACACTATTTCAAACAAGACAAAAGCTGCAATGACCTTCTGTGTGATTGCGAAGGATAGATAAAGCCTGTCAGCCACTCGTTCTGACGTTGCCTTCAAGCAACATCAATGCACGTGTTTAATGTTGCGTGAAAGATTTTTGCAAATCTAAAAACTTTATAAAATATAGAGTCAATGTTGTTTCTCAAATATAGAGAAACGAGCGGCTCGCATAAGTCGTGGCCCCAATAAAACCGCAACCCCCATCA
Organism: Sclerospora graminicola; assembly: GCA_001887855.2. Classification (NCBI taxonomy): domain Eukaryota; phylum Oomycota; class Peronosporomycetes; order Peronosporales; family Peronosporaceae; genus Sclerospora; species Sclerospora graminicola. Next base: position 43,878 of record MIQA02000753.1, on the reverse strand, counting down.
TGCTCACCTCCATCGCAAAGGGTCTTGCCACACAGGGCAGACGCTCCATGAGCACTATCCGCTACACGGAATTTGGCCATCCACTTGCTGTGCTCAAGTATGTACAGCCAAAAGTAGTACCATTTGGTTTATATGAATGAATTTTAACATTTTAATTGTAGGACGGAGGCTGATGATAAGGAATCCGCTCCAGGCAAAGGCCAAGTAGCCCTCAAGTTCCTCGCTGCGCCAATTAATGTCTCGGACTTGTCGCAGATTCAAGGAGCATACGCAATCAAGCCCAAGTTCCCTGCTGTCGCGGGTAATGAAGGTGTCGCGATTGTCACAGCGGTGGGTCCAGACGTTACGAACGTCAAGGTGAATGACCGCGTTATTCCAACAAATGCTGGGTTTGGTATGTTATGACGTATAGTAGTTTATTTCAGAAGGAAACATCTTGTTTACGCTTTTATTGTGGCGTGCGGTTAGGCACATGGCGTACCAAAGCTGTGGCTAAAAGTGCCGAAGTGATGAAGATCTCGGACAAGATCTCGATCGAAGACGCCGCGACGCTCGCTGTCAACCCTGCCACCGCTTACCGTATGTTGGCTGACTTTACGACGCTAAAGCAGGGCGACGTGGTGATTCAAAATGGCGCCAACAGTGCCGTGGGCCAAGCAGTTATTCAATTGGCGGCTTTGCGGGGCATTAAGACCATCAATATCGTCCGGGACGATGGGGATTACGATGTCACGGTGGAGCATTTAAAGAATTTAGGGGCAACGATCGTCTGTACGACTGATTATGTAGGTTCCGCCAAGTTTAAAGAGCTAATCTCGGACTTACCGGCCCCGAAACTCGCGTTAAACTGTGTCGGGGGTAAAACAAGCCTTGAAATGGCCAAAGTGCTGGCGAAAAAAGGTGTACACGTCACCTACGGCGGCATGAGCAAGGAACCCGTGGCGGTGGGCACGGGTTCGCTTATCTTCCACGACATTACGCTCAAAGGCTTTTGGCTCAGTGAGTGGGTCAAAGCCTCGACAGTTGAGCAACGTACCGCGATGCTTTCCGAGCTCGCTGGCCTTGTCGAGACTGGCAAGCTGCGCACGTGGATTCAGACATATAAGTTCACGGACTTTGAAGATGCCCTTCACGCCGCGTTGAACCGTACAACCAAGCGCAAGGTTGTTCTCGTCATGGAGTAGATCAAAATGATAGCAGTTGCTCGAATCAGAAGCCATTTTCATACCTAAAGACGAGAAAACTCCATGTGAAAAGTGGATTGAGGTTCGATTACGTATTCAATTTGATTTTCATCTTGAAGTCTCTATCCCGCTTAGTGATATAACATTGAAAGATGATCGTTTGCCATACTTAGAGTAACAGTCTCCTTGGTCAATACGTGCGGCAATTCTCGCTGGACACGCTCCGTGTCAATTGTCACTTGCTTATTAAAAAGCTGCAGTGCTCGACTCAAAGCGTCTACTGCCTCGAGCGTTCCAACGAAATCGCGACCAGGTTTGTATCCTTTCGCCAGCAACAAGTGCGTGCGTGGCCATTGCTCGACCTGAATCAAATGTAACAGAGCAGCGAGCCAGGAATCTTTCACTTCCCACGTCGGATCAGCTGCGGATAATGCAGTTTCATTGATTAGCTCATCATCCTCGGTGACTTGTGTGTTCATACTGGTGTAAAATACATTAAGATCGCTCTCGATGGCGTACGGCAGGTGCAGCGCCGCCACGATCGTAACTGTCTGAACGTTCGCTCGACTGAAAACAGAGACCAAGGCGTCGGCCAAGTCCCACCGTTGTGTATCCGGCAAATCGGCGGTTTTAACGATGATACACGCTGCCTCCTGGCATGGATATTGGAAGATTTGAACGAAATGACAAAACTCTGCGGGTAGGAACGTTTCCACAACGTTTGGAGGCATTGGAAGAGCCGGAGCACCGGCAAACTTTGCATATTGTAAGACGTCTATTGTAAGTGGAAAAAGTGTTAGTACGATGAGCAGAGAGAGGAGTAGAAGGCGCACGGTAACGTACGTTTACCGGCGCGGGAAAAGTCATCAAAAGCGAGGAAAATGCGCGGCGACAGGGACGCTATCATGTTGTCCTGAATTATTATTGCTTCTACTATACCGGTAAGTACAAATTCTAAAGTTAACGTTATTGTGAGATTCGTCCAGTTTGGCTAGTAAATCTGCCAGATTTATTTACATTTGTATAAAAAAAAAAAAAATCGCAGTCTATTTAGTACTTAACTACTTAAAGCAATATCTAATCCTTGCGTTGGTCCTGATGAAATCTCTTCCTGCATAACAGGTAAATGTTCCATTTTTTCATCACTTGACCTGACAAGAACTTCTTCTTGCAAACATTCCAGTCCGATCTGAAGTCGTATCCCCCGCAGTCTTGTCGCGACTCGCTTGCTTTCATAGTAGGCCACTGCCAATAACTGTTTCGTTATTTTGGCCCAAATCATCTCTAACTGTTCCTGTGCACTTCGTCTTACGCCTTTATGCACCACTTCATTCCGAAATATCCATAACCACGTTATCCCAAGCGAACAGATTCCTCTCCACACTCGCTCCAAAGCCGTTCTGCACTCCCCTGCTTGTTTGCCACACCTCACTTTCATACGGCGTTTAAGTGATGCCGACAACACTGGTGCTCGTCTTCGCGCGATACTCCTTCGGTATGATTCTAATTCCACTACGTCAATGCGGCGTCCGTTCCAGCAAGTTATTAGTCTGGACCAAAGTTGCTTGGCCCGACTGCACCCCCACACAATATGTGTGACCCCTTTCCCGGGTGTTTGACACTGGTCATCCAGTACACACCCTCCTTGCTAATTATATCCATCGTAATATACATTAAGTTGGAACGTCGCTGTTCTGTAAATGCTCCACAGTTGATAATCCGAAAGCATATTATCATGACGCCAGAGCTCATTCGGTGATTGCTCCTGCACGTTCAAGTTCCAGCAGGACTCATCTCTTCGTTTACTCCATCTGTCCCGCACCTGCTCTAACGCTGAAGTCAATGCTTGGTAGTAGACTCTGCGAAATGTCCTTCGTAGCCAACCTTTGACTGACTGAAATTTTACCCCTTCCTGCACTGTCCAGGGGTAATTATGCAGAACTGGATGTGCCGCGAAAATATCTTCCATACTTTCAAGACGAACATTTCGCCTCAGCACAAACAACAACATCAAAGATAGCCGTATTCTAACCAAAACCGTCTCACTCGAAAGTAAATCAGTCTCACTCAAAACGCAGCCTTCCTTTCAGTCGTCAAACATTTGTGAGTCTTACTTTATTTAATAAATAAAGGCACTGGCTGTTACCGACTGCAGGCAACACTGAAAACGAAAGAATGTCACTAGATGAATTCAAAATCGCATGGCATGAATTATTACCGCACTGGAAAGAGCAAACTGGTATTCCTTTTCCCTTAGTCAGTTCGACTAAGACCCTTTGGGTGAAAGCAGTCCATCATGAGTCGAACCGGTTGTTACATTTAATCAAAGATGTCCCGGGCTCCCATTATATTTTAGACAGCGTGCACCCCAGTGTGTTAGTGGAGCTAACGAAACATTGGCGGGAGCAATGTTGGCTGGACGTGATTGAAGAAGGGAAACGTGAAGGATTAGTGGACATAACAGGACAGTGGTTTTCGGAGTGGGAACACAGATTTATGGTAATGATTAGTTCAGCGCAGCGAACCGCTATCATTAACAGTACACAGGAATGGACCAGACTACGGAAGTTACAGTATGGAGGAAATGTGATCCTGAAATTGTTAGCCCCAAGACAAGTCATACAATTAGCAGGGATGTTAATCTGTTCACACGTTTTCGCAGAACAGATATCGGCCCTAGTTGGGGATGACTATCATCCAAACGATACCATCATGTGCCTATTACAACGGTGGTGGACAAACGTCAAGATTATGCAGAAAGGATTCAAATAATTGAAAAAGGGGCCCCAGACGCATGGCGAGAATTATTTGAATTTTGTCACGCCCCGTCTCTTCTACAAATGACTAATAACCAAGACAATCCACATCAGGACCATGAGAGTCCGATCCAATATTAAGGGCACCGATATGGTAGATGCCTGGAACCATACGTATTTTACAATGGATAAACTCGACACATATGTGAAATATCGTATGCTAAAGGATATGGAATATGTGGCCAATTCAAAAGAAAAGTTTAGAGACAAGCTGCAAAACTCCTACACAATTATTAGCCAGAATGTCCGCGGATTTGCACAAGAAGACGAGGTAGCCTGGATGTCGGCTTGGAGACGTGGATACCCAAACAGCCAAGCTGAGATGATTTTTTTTGCAAGAAACACATATTGGTTCACTCGCTGAACGTGAGGCAATGGCGAAGCATTGGGCGTTATTATGGATAGATCAATTTAAATCACTTTCTAATTGAAGCATTTTTCCGAAAAAGCAGGGAGGTGTGGCAATCCTACTTGCTCCAACTATAGCCACTCATATTACAGGCTGGACCAGAGGAAAACCCCGTATTGATGTCCACCGTAATTGCTCACGTCAGTTTTGCGAGTTAAAACTTGAGAATTGGTATCTAGGATTAATTTGCTTAGTTCCCCAAGGTGACTAGGGCCTCAAACTTGATTTCGCTTTCCTTGTTGAGAAAATACAATCCCTAATAGTGAAGAATGTCCGATAATTAAGAATTCTCGTCAACCGAAATCAGACTGTAAAAGAGGCGTCACTCATTCGATAGAGTAACTTCTGATCCAACATAACTTTTTTTATTCGCTCAAATAGCATAATCTAGACGTGAGCAATTGCGAGTGAAGCACGGCGCCCCCATCTACCCATCCGTTATGGCATACTGGTGGACCATCACTCACATATTTTAAAGGGTGGAAGGCTAAACAACATGTTCGTGAGGTAGATGAAGTACAAAAGGAGCTCGTCTTCTACCTCATCTCGGCGTATCGACGCCGCACTCTCTGCATATACTTGTCTGTTTCAGAAAAGAATGAAGCTTTTGGTTTTTCACGAAAAACCTGTGCATTATGATTGGTGGAAATTAACAATATTTCGATAATGGGTAGTTTTACAAAACGTGCTGTAGCGTGTTTTGTGCTCATACTACTGTAGATTTGTATTTATCATACAACCAGCATTCTGAATATATACTGTCATCCGATAAAACTTAATTTTGTTCATTTTACGAAAGAAACCATTTCACCTGTCAAATCCGATCGCTCAAATATGCTGTTATATACCTGATTATTGCATGTTATGGAATGTAAAAAATACTGGTCAATAGCACGCACCGCGCGCTTTTGAATATGGTATGGATTGTGGTTGTTATCAAAGTAATAATGGAGATATGAAAGGTCAAGTCAAACTGTTCATTCTTTTTTCTGAAACAGACAAGTAACCATTGTAACCATAATATGTAATATTTAAAGTAAATTCTACTAATCAGAGCAGAATTGTCACGAGAGAAATTTTGTGGTTCTTGAGTATTCCAGCTCGTACACCTTGGAAGAAAGAACACTGGTCCCAAAGGTTAATGGTTTTGAAGTGGAAGGAAAACATAATCGTGAATGTATACGGTCCATCAAGTGACATCAAAGGTCGCGAAAAGTTTTATAACTCATTGCGACAACTATTCATACGACGATTGCTTGGAGGGGATTTTAACTGTGTAGACACCCCGGCTCTCGATCGACTTGGTGGTACAAGATCAGTGCGACCGGAAAGTAAGGCTCTTCGAAGAGTCACAGAATGGCAGATGGAGGATGCCCGTCAATTAATGATATCACCGCTGGAAGATTCAAAGTTGGAACCCCACGATCACTTTACCTATTGGAGAGGTCAAACAAGCCAGTCGTCTTGACAGATTTTATGTGTCAGGCAAGTGGATTAAACTGGGTGGCTGGGTGGAGTTTTGAACTCCGCTAGTGTTCTCCATCATAACCAAGTTGGATTAGTATTGAAGGATCCAAGTGTTTCAGAAATCTCCCACCCGCCCGTAAATTTTCGTATCCTTTCCCCGGTTCGCAGCGGATGGAGTTTAAAACGATGATTATGAACGGTTACAGGACAAAAAATGGAACTTAAAGGCCATCAGTAATTGGGATAGTATGATGGACGTTTACAGGGCAGTAGTTTTCAACGTCCGTAGAACGGTTGCACGGAAGCGAAGGAAGAGAGTGCACCACATGAAACGGACAATAAGTGAGACAGCGTCAACAAGAAAACATATTGTCTCCGCAATAGCGGAATCCCTGCATCAAGAACGGTCGATACGTCAAGGTGCTCGTCTGCACCGTTCGGCCGTAGATGTGCGATGGTTACTCAAGAGAGCCTCTGTGTGGGAGAGAGACCAGACAGTAACTCAAATTAACGCAACATCGGGGCCCCCTTTCGCAGCGGATTTGTCGATTCCAGATCGGTTTGCAACAACATGGTCCGGTATACTTGGACTAAGCTACAGAGAGGTTGCTAGACAGGATTTGTCGAAAGAAGTAAGACGCTTTATGGAAATTCCAGCCACTCGGAAAGTGACTGACTCTCAAAATAAAGAGTTACTCTTAGAGATCTCCCCAGACGATGTCGAATGGGCGATAAAAAGCATTGACCGGAGGAAGGCAGCTGGACAAGATGGAATTGGAAATGACTTTTATAAGGACTTTTCGTCAATTTTAGTGGAGCTGTGGTGAAGTGTTCCAGAAATTAACGGACTAAGGATGATGGATGCCCGCACCGGATTGGCTGAAATGTCGCCCTTAGCCGGATGCCCGGACCGGTCAATGAGAAGACGCGATCTGGGAGCCGCCGGGCATACCTACAAGCGGCCGGACGGCACCAGGCTTGGATTCAGGCCGGAAGAACGTGATAGAAGGCATGAACAGTCGAGCTAGCAGGCTAAGCAGACGGGAAGACCGCGGATGTTGGACGGCCGAGTGACAGACAGGTGGCGGATTGTTTGTAAGGTATGAGTGAAGGGAGCCTGAAGGAAGATGAGTGTTCTAGTGGATGAAGGAGGCACCCGGATCAGATGAGAAGCTGCCAAGGAATTACTAGCACCAGCGGCCAAGGTGCTCAGATGGGTGGCCATCCGGCGAGCCAGCCAGGTACAATGTACCAGACGGACTGGTACCAACTGGGTTCGGTGTACCGGCCAGGCGGGTACACAAAGTCGGAGTTAACCGGGCTACTTCGGGTAAGGCACATGACTGGTCAGCCGGGTTATTTGGGGTAGGTTACACAAAAGGGAGTATTGGATATAGGATAAATCAGTATACGTTTCGCTTTCTTAGACGCAAGTCGCTTTCATTGGTTCACGGCAGAGGGCTAACAAGGTCCCCTCTTGCTGTTATTGGTTTGCCCGGGGAAGGTTAAGTTAACCTACCGGAAGTCCCCTGACCGGGAGTCGCGGCGACTTCGTATACTCGCCTCAAGTCGCCCGTGTTTTGAACACGGTATTAAGTATTGGGAAGTGGTGACATTTTGGCCTTCTGTGGAAGAGTGTGGAGTTATATCTACTTTACATACACATTTGGAGTCGCCCTTCATTGTTATTGGTTTAGCTGGCCGATTGATTATTCTCGGTCCAGCCGGCACTATACAAAGTTCAAGTGTATTGCCACACGAGCTCCCCGGTGACGATTTCCGCCCAAGAGCCACCCCTAGTCCTAACCCTCATCTCCCTATTGGACGGATTTACACTTTTCGCCCTAGGGTCCACCAGGAGAGCTAACCACCCAGTACTGACGGGTACACAAGGTGAGCTTTCAACATGCACCATCCGAGTAGTCACGATCAAGCGGATGGAAGTGACCGATCCAGCCGGCCGGATGCCGGATCGGATCATGACTCGGATGGACGGAGTACCTCTCCGACAGTCAGTCGTCTGGGCCCCCGTGGATGTTCGCATCTCAGGAAGATTTTCTGAGAGCGACTACACCACAATGGTGCGCGTGCCCGGATCTCCTGGTGACCCTGGATATCACCGCGAGTCCCTAGCGGGCGAAAGACCTAAACCTGTCAAATTTGTTGACGATGTTGTGTCGGGTGCATTGGGGGAAGGCATATCGCCCTCAATGCTGCTGAAGATGGAAGGATGCGATGGTCGCCTCGGATTGGGGGAGTTCGAGGTTGACATTAAAGAAGAAGTTACTCCCCTAGAGGCTCCGCCGGGGGGCGGATTACGGTACTACTTACTGTAGTGCCGGCCGCTACACGGATGGAGCCGGATCGGACTATGGTGCAAGTCGCCATAGTCCGAGGAAGGATCATGGTCCCGACCATGATCCTAACAAACAAATGCATATTATGGATATAAAAGAAAAAAATAAGGAAGTAGAAGCTGAAGCCGGATACGACCGGAGTGGGAAGCCGGCCGGATCGGGACCAAGTCGCGATCGGGCCCCCCTACCCCTAAAGAGACCGGATTGGCAGGAATCGGATTATCCAACCCACAAAGATAGGCCGCGTTTCGAAGAGGAAGAAGAAAAGCAGGACGGTCTATCGACGGATATAGACTTGGAGCGTGCTTTCCATCTTCACGAGTTGGGGCAGTTCTTGCGGACGGATAAGGTGCTGAAAATAACACGGCCGAAGGTCCTAGGCGGATTGAAAGGTCCCGTCTCTCCCCCAACTCTCTCAGACGGCCACGTGTCCCTTATTAGAGGACTATTCGATCAACTCAAACAAGCCGGCATTAACACCGGCGTGTTTGATCCGAACGAGTTGTTTGATCTGAAGATGGACAAGTTGAAGGAGGCGTCCAGCGCACTGCACGACCACTTGGTACCGCTAGTGGGTTGCTCGCCGCCGTCGAAGAAGATGACAGCTACGACTGGAGTGGCGCCGTCCACGCCGCCGGCAACAAGCAGACCAGCCGGGATACACTCAGGTTCTTCGCAGTACGAGTCTGCCCCTTCGGAAGCGGACTCATCTGATTCATCGGTGGGTATCACCCGCATGACGCTTGGCCCAAGGGGAGCAGCGCTTGTGGCGACGGCCATGAGGCTTGGAGGACGTGAGGATCCGGGTACGCCCGAGGGGAAGAACGCCAGCCAGTACAGCGTACAGGCCTGGCGGACGGCGACGGCGGATCCAGAACCGAAGGAGGAAGACGAAGACGCGGATGGGCGGATCAAAAAAGAATGTCGATCTGGCAACCCGGCCGCCCCCCAAGTCGCCCCCCAAGTCGCCCCTCAATCCGCCCCCCAGGAGAGCCTTCAGGTGCCGGATCACCTGCAAAACATGTTTTCGGCGATGATGGAGCGATACTTGGAAGAGCAACGTCGGCTGAGCGCCAGCCGCGGCAGTCCGAAGTCACCGGACCAGCCTGCTCGTCGTGGAACACAGGCCCCCGAACCAGTCCAGTACTATGCGAGGGAGCCGAGTGATGAAGATATGGAGTCGGTGCGGTCCAAGCAAAGTGAACCCCATGCCACCCCGCCGAGCCGTCAGACAGGTCGCCGGACCGGACGTCGGCCAACGAACAGGAAGCTGTCTCTCAGCGACGTGGATATGGAATCCGTCAGGTCGGCCAAGTACCATTACGATCCGGATGACATGGATCTGGGGATGGCCCGCCGAGCCCATATGGCCTCGGCCAAAGCGTTTGATGCAGATTCAGGAGCGATCACGAGGGTGCGAATGTCGGCCACGTCCGAGCTGAAAGACTTCACTGGACGCGACACGGACGAGGACCAGGCCCGAGGATGGCTGAGCAAGACGAAGTCGGCATTTCTCAGAGACCGGACGTCGGACTATGAGAAATGCCTGATCTTTGGGGATTTGATGAAAGGTCCAGCGAAAAACTGGATCCAACAGCTCAGCCGGGAAATCCGAGGAAACTGGAGGGGATTGGCCGGTGCGTTCGAAGAACAATACTGTGGATCTGGAACATCGGCGGCGCGTCAATATTTCCACACCAAGAAGCGGGCGGATGAGACCCCCCTGGAGTATCTCCATCGCTTAAATGTCGCTGGCATAAGGGCGGATATCCCGGTTAAAGAAGATGCCAGCCGGTCGGAAGCCGCTCGTGAACATGTGGAACATTTCATCAGCACGTTGGACGATCGGGAGCTGGCAGACCAGCTGGCGTTACTGCGATTGAAGAACACCACGGAGCTGGAATTGACGCTGCGCACCTACCTAAGAGCGAAGAAGCGAGGCCCCAAGGCGGCAGTTGGAACCGGCCGTTTCAAGTCCCGATTTAACGCGGATCAAGGAGGCCGGCCGCCATCTACCAGGACGGCCCGAGCCGTCCGCATGGTCGCCCGAGAGTCAGACGCGACCAGCTCGGAAGAGGAGTATCAGCGATCTGGGGGCGAGTCTGAGGAGGAACAGTATCGGTACCTTTTCTCGGCAGAAGCCAGTCAGCCATCCAGGCTGCCAGCCGGGTCCGGTCAGCCGAAGGGTTTTCCGGCTCGAACTGACCAGGACTACCCCAGGCGCAAATGTACCCACTGTGGGTCCATCAAGCATGACGACCGGAGCTGTTGGAAGCGGCTGACGTGCAAGAAGTGCGAGAGGAAGGGACATCCGGCGGAACACTGCCTGTTTACGTGTAAGACTTGCGGGGAGGTGCACGAGGCGGGACTGTGCCCAATTGAAGAATTCTACAACCAGATGAAGAAGTGGTACGTCCCGACCAAGCATGCTGGAATGCTGCCACCCGGAGTGGAAAAGATGTTAAACTAGATCGCTCGTCAGGTTGGAATCTGGTTCGAGCCGAGCGGTCTAGTGTTAGTATCTATGCATATGTCGGTAAGGAGGATAATCAAGAAGCAAAGCAAAGGATAACCGACAATACATGTAAGTTTGACGATTACGTCATCCGGTCCCCGGGCAGCACGGCTGACCCCTACCTGGTGAGCAGTATACGGACGGATGAGTATTCCCGGTCTGAAGTGCGTATGGAATTGAGCCTGTTACCCGGCGAGTCGCGAGGTTATTGGAAATATCATTCGCTGGATAAATGGTTCAAGCAGGCCAAGGCGGATGGAAAAATCAATAACCAGAAGGCTACCATGCTGTTCGACTCTGGCGCGGAAGGGTCTATCGTGGACACCACCTTTGCTCGTAAGGTGGGGGTGTGAGATAGACGAGACGAAGCGGCAGGAATGTATCGGCATTGAAGAAAGTTCATACATGACCCAAGGAAGGACAGGAGTTAAGATTACGTTGGCTGGGTCTTTGGTGTTTTACTTTACCGCCTGGGTAGGTAAGCTGGCCGGGCAGAATGCAATTCTGGGTATGGACTTTATGGTCCTGTGGTGTAGTCGCTCTCAGAAATTCTTCCTGAGATGCGGACACCCAGACGACTGACTGTCGGAGGGGGTACTCCGTCCATCCGAGTCATGATCCAATCCGGCATCCGGCCGGCTGGATTGGTCACTTCCATCCGCTTGATCGTGACTACTCGGATGTTGCATGTTGAAAACTCACCTTGTGTACCCGTCAGTACTGGCTGGTTTTTGCTCTCTTGGTGGACCCTAGGGCGAAAAGTGTAAATCCGTCGAATAGGGAGATGAGGGTTAGGACTAGGTGTAGCTCCTGGGCGGAAATCGTGACCGGGGAGCTCGACGGGCAATATATATTTGAACTTTGTATACTGCACGGCTGGACCGAGAATAATCAATCGGCCAGCTAAACCAATAGAATCCAAACGTGTATGTAAAGGGGAATCCAAATATAACTCCACACTCTTCCACAGAAGGCCAAAATGTCACCACTTCCCAATACTTAATACCGTGTTCAAAACACGGGCGAGTTGAGGTGAGTATACGAAGACGCCGCGACTCCCGGTCAGGGGACTTCCGGTGGGTTGACTTAACCTTCCCCGGACAAACCAATGACAGCGAGAGGGGACCTTGTTAGCCCTCCACTGTGAACCAATAAAAGCGACTTGTGTCTAAGAAAGCGAAACGTATACTGACTTATCCCTATATCCAATACTCCCTTTTGTGTAACCTACCCCAAATAGCCCGGCTGACCAGTCATGTGTCTTACCCGAAGTATCCCGGTTAACTCCGATTTTTGTGTATCCGCCTGTCCGGTACACCAACCCCAGATGGTACCATCCCGGCCGGTACACCGAACCCAGCTGGTACCAGTCCGGCTGGTACATCGTACCCGGCCGGCTCGGCCGGATGGCCATCCATCCGAGCTCCCTGGCCGCTGGCGCTAGCACTTCCTTGGCAGTTTCTCTTCCAATCCGGGTGCCTCCTTCATCCACTAGAACACTCATCTTCCTTCAGGCTCCTTTTGCTCATACCTTCCAACCAATCCGCCACCAACCCGCCCCTCGGCCGTCTGCCATCTGCGGTCGTTCTGTCCGCTTAGCCCGCAAGCGCAACTAACCACGCCTTCTGTCACGTTCGTCAGGCCTGATTCCAGGCCTGGCGCCGTCCGGCCGCTCGTGGACGTGCTCGGCGACGGCTATCCGGCGCCTACGCCCTTGGTCCATATCTCTGCCAATCAGAATGCGCCCTCTGGAAAGTACTTCACACCTTCCCATCAATCAATTCACAAGTCACTTTACCACAGTCCCGGCCGGCATACGGCTAAATTTATCACATGGAACATTGACGTTGCCAGATGAGGTACAGATCCAGCTGGTCGGCCGGCGGCCCTTATATGGTGCCCTCGTCTAGTTCCTCAAGTTAGGGTAGTTTGTAACGGTGCCAGTGGGAAAAGCGGTGGAAGTAATGGTACGACCACACGACAGGCGGAGTAAGTTATGGCTGACAAGGGGTGAGTGCTGGGTACCATCGTTCGTTAAAGGGGGTGGGTCATCTCAACTCTATAAGCGTGACCAACATCTCGGAAAGGCCCCTCACCTTGAATGAAGACGTGATTATTGGAATGTGGCTGGGCGAGGACAAGGTGCCCCGCCGGCCGGGCTATGTCACTATTGGCTCAAGACGCTATATCGAGTGCAAAACCTGGCCTTTCAGGCAACCACCGATCTGGTCAGCGAAGAGGAAGAATTGGAAGAGGACCAGACGCCGATGGTGGCTAAACCCGAGTACCGGACCCCTTCTAAAATATTGACGCGGAGCCGGCCGTCGCCAGATCCGGCTGAACGTATTGGTCGAGACTATGCCCCGATCGCTGAACTGGTTTTGCCCAACCAGAGGAAGACGGACGAACGACGGAATCGGGAGAAAGGACAAAGCAGAGTCACATATGCGGTCATCTCCGATGGCGGATGGTTTGACGACCGAGGTGAAGGCGGATCGGCCCAGCCGGCCGATCAAAATTCGGAAATAGCCGAAGGCAGATCGACGTAGCCGGCCGATCAGGATCTCGAAGCCGTCGAAGCTGACCAAGTCTGCATTCATGAAGGGGGCGAGCTATATGTTGAAGGTATGGAGGATCAGATGGCGGTGCTACCCCTAGTCCTAATCCTCATCTCCCAATTAGACGGATTTACACTTTTCGCCCTAGGGTCCACCAAGAGAGCAAAACCAGTCAGTACTGACGGGTACACAAGGCGAGCTTTCAACATGCAACATCCGAGTCGTCACGATCAAGCGGATAGAAGTGACCGATCCAGCCGGCCGGATGCCGGATCGGATCATGACTCGGATGGACGGAGTTCCCCCTCTGACAGTCACTCGTCTGCCCCCCACCCCCCGTGGGTGTTCGCATCTCAGGAAGAATTTCTGAGCGACTACACCACAGTAAAATGTGGAGAGAAACATGGTGTTGCCGTTGTCGCACTCTGTCCTAATGAACGAAGGATCGGCTAAGTATCACGATCAGACGTGAATATCCGGATGCCGGACCGGGTTGGGTTTAAGGCCTGACCGGTTAAGATACGTGTGATGGAGCAGGTTTATGGATAGTTTGGTATAGTGGGTGTGTTAGAACATGATTATTGGAGCCGATTCTCGCTGATCCAAGGGTTCAAGTGATGTGATATTGGAATCTCGGTTGACCGACAGAATGATTTGGACCAGCCTTAGGACATGAAGGCCAAGCGTATGAAGAAACCCTATGTGTAAAATGGTGAGCTTCATGGGGCTTATCGGCTGAAGCAGGTTGCGGGGATCATCAAACCGGCTCCGAATCAGCACTAAGGGATCGGATCGAGTCCGAATTTAAACAGGAATACCGATTCAGTCGAATCTTGCCGGTTTAACGCATAATGGAGGTTGAGGACAGGTTAAAGCAACTTTAGGATATCGATTTCTAGTTGATGCCGAGGTGGTTCGAGGTGGTTCGAGGTGATTCGGAGCTGGTTCAACTTGGTTTTCGTTTCGATCCTGAACCGGTCTGGATCGACCCCGAATCAGCTTCCAGGTGCTAAGAAAGAAGGCGTTCAGCCAAGATCAGTGTTAAATCGGATGTACAATGTCCCAAAACGCCGACCCTGAGCTGGTTTCGAGCTGATACTTGAAGATCGGGTTGTTCGAAGATCGGCAGAGAATCGGGTCGGGATCGGCGGAAGATCGGTCTAAATGTGTCGGATCAGGTTGAAGAAGCATTGAAGACTGGTTTATGGTGGTAATAGGACAACTTTGTGACAAGTTGATCAAGATTGAAATATGAGGTGGGTCACATAAGTTGACGTATGGTACATTGGGTATTAGATATTGCATATATTTGAATTTACCCCCTAAGCAAAACGTCGCTCCGACACGTGTCGCGGTCATTGGGAGCACAGGGTTAGCTAGGCCCCTGTAGCTCAACTAATTCCCGGTAAATACGCGCATTGACGCATTTTGGTTTACCAGAAGTCCCCCGACGGGATTGTTTAAGGTTTTAACCCTCACTCTTCTCGCCCACGTGTTTGGAACACGGTTACTTGATTGAAAAAGTTTGTGGAGATAACGTTTTGGTTTTAATGTGGAAGATCGCGGTTTTCGTGGTTTCTTGCTCATTTCCCGTTATTGGTTGGTTCGGTCGGTTAAGGTATCCCGACCCGGCCTTTGCGATACTTGTATACAGTATCACCCCTGATTTGTCCTCCGGTGAAGATTTCCATCCGAGAACACCCCCCGTCTCGAAAAAGTCGTATCCTCCGACCTGATTCATAACGTTTTTCCTAATATAGAGTACACCTGAGTGAGTGTAACCACCGAAGATCAATCGGTACACAACGTGAGATGATAATAAATATGGATTCTATCGCACATGATGACCGGTCACAAGACCGGGAGGATCGGATCAGTCATCATAGTGATGGTTCATCCGATCCTGATGCCGATCAGGATCAACGGAGTACCCCTCCGATAGTTGGTCGTCCGGGCTAGTGGGAATCCGACTCCCCCCCCTAAAAAAAAACTTCGGTTATGGATTTGGAATCAGCTCCACCACACTCCGTTTACGTCCATTGCATCTCGTAAGTAACTTAGACCGCTGACTAGATGCATGCTTACACCACCGTCCAAGATCCACTTGTATCTGTTTGTTTGTGTTTTTAGAATTTGATGGAACAGCGAGCGTTAAATCTACTTTTTGTTGCTTTTAATCGTACTTCGACACTTTGGTTGAACGTGTCCGAGCTTTCCGCATACTGAACACTTTTTTTTACTTTTGGTTTGTCTTCAACATAACTGACAGAATCGTTTCCGACTTGTCTTGGATTTCAGGTGTCGTTTTCCACAGCAGCGGCAAACTGACAAAAATCTTCAGCTTGTCTAAGAAATTCCATCCTTTTTACTTTGCCATCCAAATCATCTTTAACTCCAGCGAAGCGTAATTCACGCCATTATCCAAAACCAAGCCATCGCTACCTCCTACGGCTTTGTAATTAGCAACCAAATATTAATAGTGCTCGTACCAGTTCCTTATTTGGTGTTTTTACTCGTGAATAACTTGACTTACGGTGCAGGCGTAATAGTTGTATGAAAAGAACTTAACATTTTGCTGATAACGTGTCCCAACGTCGTGTGATCATTCCACCAAAAACCAACTTGCCTGTTATAATAGCTTTCCGCCTTACCGGAGAGATAGTAGCCTACGAGGTCGACTTTATGTCTTCGCTTCACCCATAGCCGCACGCCGATTCAGCTATCGAGACTAATCGTATAAATCTGGTTCCTCATTCTTTGAAACCAGCCCCAAGTCCTCGATACACTTCTTTTCCATCAAATACCCGAATCGATAGTTAACATTCCTTTGCTAATGGTGTCTCAAAAGGTTAAAATTGTGCACTGGTGGTCTTATATCAGGTGGTTTTGAATGACGTACCTGGTGCAGGATTGTAGTTCTGCGCGGGAAGTCTTACATCATTCATATTTTTTTACTTGTTCATCATAACCAAATGGCTTCCTTTTAGGCCTACTGTCAAGGGATGCCATGCGCACCTTAGTACCAAGCCTCATGGAACTGTTAAAACCATCGTCTTCCATGATGTGATTCGTAGATTCCAGTTTATCCAGACGATCCGTGATTTTTGAAGCATTTCTAACAATTTAGCTCCTGCTCCAAAAGCTGCTTGAGTGGCCTCCTTGGGACGTCATTCATTATTCTTTTCACTTTCTCTTGGACCCATGACATGTTCGAAGGTGAAAGGTTCCATGATAGTGCTTTAGAACAGACGATAGACGTAATATTATCCAATGAAAACGTCGATGATCTGCTATAACCTGAAGTTGAACTTAACGTTAGTGAATAGATCGAAAATGTCTTGGTGTCTTCAAGTCGATGCAGTCCAAGGCAAACAGATGCAGAATAAACCGTTGATTAAAAAGGGATTAACTTCCCAAGTTATGAAGAAATGCATGCGAAATACCGTAAGTAGTTACGAGCCCGCAAACGAGACCATACTGTAACTTCCTGCGACATGCGTAAATAGTCCATAATAGGACTAACATGAATAGGTATCAATCCAAATATAATTACACCAAATCGAAAATTGCCGAAAACTTGAATTTACATAAAATGTCAAGTTTTATAGTCACCTTTCAACAAAATTATTAAGGCCCTGGTCAAATTCTCACTCTTGATTCTGATGTGTCCCACTCCAGATGAAGTACCACGAATCCATTCTCATTCTTGTAGTGTTGCAAGGAAAACAATAGCTAATATCTCGCGTTCTTCATTCTATTACTTGATTCTAATAATGTCTATTAACACTTACTGAATCTACCTAGCACGTTGTATCAGCTAAAGTTCTGCGGCCATGGTGTAATGATTGCTACCTCTGCGTAAGCCCTGCGACGACTTATCAGTACCACTTTATTGTGTGTCGGCCACGCAGATTGAGGTGGTAATACTTGAGAATTCGGGGCGGGACCACAGGATCGTGGAAATTTTTCATTTGCGTTTTATTAGTCATAATAAAACGTTTGGTCCCTCCGGAAAGACTGTGGAAGTGCGTGAGATGGAGTGCTGCGCAGTCAGTTCGAAGACATGACGCGTTTCTCGCGGTATCTTCCATTTTTACAACCTGCCCGATATCAGCGATGATGTTTTGTACGAAGATATGTGATGGATCGCAGAATCAATAGGTGTCATCGGGAGGATACAGTTCACAACCAGATTCGAATCTTCACATCTCATTTAAGATAATAACAAAACGTATTGGACATTCCATCATTAGGAATTTTGACGCAAGTTCCGCATTATGGAATAAATCAACGACGTGACACTCGACGTAAACAATGAGGGGGGGGGCATTGTGGCCTTGGAGGCAGCAGAAAGCAAAGGGGGTAAGGTAGAAGATCCACTGGTAGGAGACATGGTGGATGAAAACGACACGAAAGATTGTCGTTATCGACAAAATTCGGATATCTGCAGTTCAAGCCGGACGGACACCTGGCTATACCTCAAGGTGAATAGTATTGCCTTGATTGGAGTAGTGTCTTGATGACTTTGCTAGTGAAGTGTTTCGGATGGATGCATTTCTCAAATTTATTTAATGTGTTTGCAGCTAAAAAACAAGAATGATCCAAACATTGTGTATTTTCAATCACAAGCAGGAAGACAATTATGTTTGGCGTTCACACGCGGGTGACTCACTTTTGCACCCACAATGATTCATGGGACACTAGGGTTTAGATCCGCATAGAAAAAACAAATTTCAAGTTTAATATGAAGGGGAAGAGTATCCTCGGAAGTTATGGAAACTTTAAAGTGACATGAAGATAATAGTGGTGTTGCACATCGTTAAAAATGATTGATATCCAAGCGGCTAGGAAACAAATTGAAAAGGAAGACAAAAGGAAACATATCGATATGTGGTTGAAAATTCGTCAACGAGTGAAGACCTGATGCCCGAACGACTCAGTAAGGCTCTTAAGACTACTATCGTGTGATTGAAAGCGATGAAACAACCCATGCCGCACTGTTTGGATTTTGGCGGCATATTTTTAAGACAAAATAGGGGGTGCCAAACCTTGCAAAAAACCTGCTGATTTCCCCCCATTTTTGTCTGATTTTTTTGCCAGTTTTGGCTGATTTTGAAAACCAAAACCAGCCACCTCCAGAGGTGGCTGGTTTGCCAAATCAGCTGCTTGTTTCGTTGATATTGTGAAAAAAAGCGGGTGCGTTCATTTTAGATATAACAAAGCATTGACGCATTGGAAGTTCGAATACCTCATACTGGTGCTAGCTGCGTTGCCAGATGTAAAATGTGCCATCAGACAGCACGATACTAACAGGTCACAGTACGTTAGACAACAAGCGTTTTTTAGGCTAACAGATTGTGTCATGTTTATTTATAGTTGATAGAAAACGAGAGTCTCAAGAGAATTATGTGCTGCAGCTCAATCAGTTCTAAAGGAACGAAGTAAAAGTCCGGCAAATTCTTATTGTGCTGAAGATTGGTGACATCGTGCCCGCCTTCGACCGCATTGGCTCACCGTCAAGTAACAAAGATATCAATGCTCCTTCTGGTCCAGCAGCTTCTGTCTCGACTACAGCAGCTCTAGGAGCGAGGTCCACCGCTACCGCACCGATTGCTACTCAGCAGCCGCAAGCTCCTATTAATCAGTACCACCAGCCCTCTCTTGCTGCCTTCAAATAACGTGCCGCCTACAAGGGCTCGTGTCAACCTACAACCGCGGACCTGTCGTCCGCCAAGATCCAAATATCGGGCTTTCAGACATTCAAAGTCTAAATCCTTACGCAAGTGGGCGCTGGGTCATCAAGGCTCGAGTGACACCCCGCGCCCAGATTAAAAATTGGACTAATGCGCGCGGTTTAGGCAAACTCGTTAGTGTAGATTTGCTAGACGCAAAGGGTGGCGAAATCCGTACTACATTTTTCAATGATGGCGTTGAGAAGTTTCGAAAGGTGCGTCCGGGTGGTGTCTTTTACTTTGCTGTTGGCAAGATAAAGAAAGCCAACCGCCGTTTCTCTTCAGTTGACAACGATTATGAAATGTCGTTCGATACGAACTCGGACATTACTCCAGCCCCGGAAGACGGACAGATCTCGCATGTGCAATATTCTTTCAAGAAAGTTGCTTAAATCGCGAATGTGCCTGCCGATTCAAACATAGCCATAAACGGTGTTGTGCGTGACGTGGATCAGCTAAACGACATCACGTCAAAGGCTGGCAAGCAGCTGTTGAAGCGCGACATGTCGCTCGTTGATGACTACTTAATAAGTATACGTGCGAAAAATGCAAACTTCCTACAGCGCCTGTGAAAACCGCTACATACTTTCGGTGATTATGCTGGACCACACAGGTAGCACATGGACAACATGCTTCAATGATAAAGGTTAGATGGTAATGAACGGCCATACCGCAGATGAAATTAGCGAGCTTCGTGACACGAATCCGGAAATGTTCGAGTCACATTTCAAGGAAGCATTGTTCAAGTAGTACGTTGGCCGTTTTCGTGTGAAGGCTGAGAACGTACAAGAGGAAAATCGCATTAAGGCTGGGGTCGTGAGTATTGAGCCTGTCAATTTTGGTGCAAGAATCAAAAGATCTTGATGCCAATGATCGAGCCCCGTATTGGTACCAGAAATCCCTGACAAATTACATTGTATACCCACCTTTAGTGTAACTTTTGTGGAAAACACGGACAACTTGCTGCCGCTGATAACGAATAAGCATTATCCTCTCCATCCCAACGAGCTATTCAAAACGGTAATGATCGTTTTACTTAACAACAAGTTTTATTGCAACTGCTAAGGCTGCTCTTGTCACTGCGGGCAGCATGGACCTCGTGCTCCTGCAGAACCCGCCGACGTGAGTGAAGTGGGAGCAATAAAACATTTTCTGCTAACGTCTGCGTCAAACTATTTTTGGGAGCCACTGTACGTTATTAAGATTTTGGAAATATGACTCGGGGAGTCTTTAAATATCGTAGACAAATAAGCCGAGAAAAAGGGGTATGTCGAGCTTTTAGACGTCTGATTGTTTTGGGCAAAACTGCTGGTTTCCGAGTCAGTTTTTGGCTGATTATTTGGGCTCATTTTCCAAGGTTTGGCACCCCCTGATACTGGTTGGGCGAAATTACCGTGATTTTGTGCATATTGTGAGTTTTAGTTTATGCAAATTAGGTAACTAACTTGACATAAATCATATATTTTGCTATCTTCCGTTTAATTATAATGATGGTAGGACTTGAACCTACAACATTAGGATTATGATTCCCACGCTCTACCTTTAAACTACTAGTTTTTACATTAAGACGACAAGTAAGACTCTTCGAGTGGATCGGTACTGACCAACCGGGTCGACACGCATTTGTACGTATACTACTACTAGGACATACTGCGCTAACATGTATATTTCAAGTCTATCTTCTGGATTCACTCAACACTAACAGGTTCCGAGTGGATTGTGGTGTTTTACGTACAAGTGGATTTCCAACCGGTTATGAGCCCGAAAATTACGGGGCCCAAGCCCGAAGTTTTTCAATGTTTTACAAAAATGTTATTCTGAGTTCTTTCGTTTAATTACGACTTCTACGTGGAAGTCCCCTGTACCGAAGGGTGGCATGGATTTGTTTGGATTGGTTTCACGTTTTTCGTCTGGTTTCGTTTAGATATTCTCGTTTCACGAAAATGGAGGGAAAAAATTGACATGAAAACTATACTGGCGTATATGGAACGCATGGAAGACAAACTTGACGCTCTCGAAGTAGAGAGGATGCACGACGCAATTTCGCTGGGTCGCCAAAGTCGAAAAGGGGTTCTGACAATGGCAGCGTTTTCAAGGAAACCGTCAAGAAGTTATGGTCTATTTGGTGGTGAAATGACCATCCAAGGCCTAGGGACAGATAACGGCATTGAACGCGGCGGTAGATGGCAGCCTCCGGAAGGAAATGCTCCTGCGGCGCAAGCCCAGGAAGGTGCGGGGTTTTTCGAACGTCCCGCAGGAAACCTAGTACGCATGGGTGAATCGATGAAGATCCCCAAGTTGATGGTACAAAGCTTTACAGGAGTGGAAGTTTAGCGAATTTGGATGCAGGTTTAAAGCAGTGGACTTACCTGTTTATTGAAGATCTCGAAGTTGCGAAATTATCGTCCGGTTTCGTATAGACGGAGCGTCTAAAAGTGAACAACCTCAGTGAACACCTGGAAGGTATAGTGGCGAGTTATTTCCGCGCAAATTTTATGAGGTGGTGGACAATTTCACAGGAGGTGTATTTTGTTCTCGACCAAATGTTCCACGTGTTCAAGGTGAATATTTTTCACCAGCAAGCCGCCAGTTTATTTGACGCTGAAAAAGACCCCCGACGAAATTGGACGCAACATTTCCTGTATCTGGTGGCTTTGGCGCGGGAGAATGGGTCACATGAGAGATTCATAGTGGAGAATTCGTCAGTTACGCTTCCCAGACATGAAAGTGGGTCTGATGATTCGCTACAACCCGCAGGGCGAAGACTAAATGCTGAACGCGCAGGAGTCAATTGCTTGGGGTCAAGAGTTGGAAGACGACTCCCGAAAAGCAATGAAACCATCTCGAAACTGTGTGAATTCAGTGGATGAACCGTTTAAGAAGAGGACATATTACAACTATGGAAAAGAAGTTCACATACAAAGGCATTGCAAAGGGCTGGAAATAAAAAAAGGAAACCAAAAACGGTTTGAAAAGCGGCTTAATCGGATAAGTGGCAAAAAACCACTTCTTACTATCAACAATTGAAAAGTGTGAGTATGAATTTGAAACGGATTTCCTCTCTAACAAAATTTTGTGGATTGTGGACAGTGGTAGTAGCTGCCACCTGGTGTTCGATGAAACCTTTTTGAAGGAGCTATAATAATAATAATAATAATAGCTATTGCCAAGAAGATAATAAACTCATGCTGCCGGACGTAGGCAGTTGGCGTGCGACCAAGGTCGGAAATGCCACACTTTCAAGTATGGATGCAAGTCAAAATAAAATCGTGCTTACAGAGGTGAATTACGCACCAGAGTTATAAAAAACTTGATTTCTCTGGGATGTTTGCGCAAAAAAGGCTGCATCCTGAAAGATAGCGGGACAAAAGGGGAAATGACCTTTAGAAGTAAAGTACTTTCGAGATTAAGGTGGTCGGTGCAGTATTTATGGCCTCGCTAACCACAAGCGATAAGGTTTTGAAAGCCCGAAAAGTTTTGATGACATGGTGATGGGTGCTGTGGCCAACGAGCCTGGTTCGGACCAACAAGAAGGCACCCTTCACGACTTTCATGTTCGA
This sequence comes from Sclerospora graminicola, assembly GCA_001887855.2. Classification (NCBI taxonomy): domain Eukaryota; phylum Oomycota; class Peronosporomycetes; order Peronosporales; family Peronosporaceae; genus Sclerospora; species Sclerospora graminicola. Next base: position 21,280 of record MIQA02000753.1, on the reverse strand, counting down.
TTGCGACATCTGGCTTACGATGCATTTGAACGGATTGCCAGAAATCCCGCGTCTGGAATATGTATTACCAACAGGCGTCGGCCACCTGTTTGGCTTGGTCGGAAGGAAAAACAACCAGGTCAAACAACCAAAGAGGGACTCGGGCCAGAATGCTCCAACCGATCGTATCTGTGGAGTAATCTGTAGCGACCTCAAGGGACCGATTACGCCGAACGACAGGCGTGGAAATCGTTATCTCGTGGTCTTTGTTGACCATTCTTCAAATTACGTACAATTTTTCGCTGCCCAAACGAAAGGTCGCGCAGCGAGAATGTTTGAACATTTTCTAAGAACAGCGTTGCAAGGTCACAAAACTTCTTTTGGAATGACTAATTCATACAGCTAAGAATCTCTCGAAAATTTATCACGTTACTAACAATCAGTCCCTGTAAGGCGTGAAATTGGGCTGCAATATAGGCAACACAACATATTTCGTGATTCGTGGAACCAACCGGGTGGGAGAATTTCATAGACTTATGTTGCTCATCTGTCGAGCGCAGTTTTTTTTTAAATAAATCTTCATGTCAGCAGCCCCTGAAGTAGGCGAAGCGTTGACGGGATCTTCACGAAGCTCGTAGGATCTCGGTGGCGATGACGCATACCGCCCAATTCTTTTGCAATTTTCACATAACTCTCGAAATGCGCCTCCAGCTGCTCGATGTACGCTGAGAAGCACAGAGTGTATACAAATAACGATCCAATTTTTTTCCTTGTCGTGAACCATGACGACGTACCCATTGACACCACCAGGAAGCTTTGGATGACCTTCACGCAATGCATTTGAGACGCTGTCGAGGAATGCAGGACTGTCGTCGACATGTGTGTTAGACGTATTGTATCGCCGCCGACGAGCATTTGCCATCGCGGGAATCCATTCGAAAAAAACTCCATAATGACCACGTATTCCGTGTGGTTTAGCAAGAGTCGACAATGATTGTGTGGTGGAGCCGATTTCCAAATCCATGACCGAAGTCGTGGGTGGAATCCGGATACCCACTGGCCCGGACGACCAACTATCGGAGGGGGTACTCCGTCGATCCTGATCAGCATCGGAATCAGATGAATCACCACTGTGGTGACTGATCTGATCCTCCCGGTCATCTGGCCGGTCTTCATGCTCATCAGGATCTATGTTTAACTTCATCTCACCTTGTGTACCCGTTGATCGGGGGTGGTTACACTCACTTAGGTGGACTCGGTGACGAAAAGGATGATCTTGATCAGGTCGGAGGGTTTGACCTTCTCGAGACGGGGGTGTCCTCGGGTGGAAATCTTCACCGGAGAACGGGTTGGGGTCGACACTTATTCAGTATCTAGGCACTGATCAGGAAAGTTCGATTGATCAGGCCAGCCAATGAGAGAGAGATATAACGAAACCAAAAAAATGCGATCAATCCACGATCTTCCACAGTAATCCACAAACGTTATCTCCACAAAACCTTTACCAATATTATTAACGGGTTCCAAACACGTGCGCGTTGCGGGTGAGGTTCGATCACCTAAAACAAGCCCGTCGGGGGCCTTCCGGTAAGCCAAAATGCGTCTAAGCGCGTCTTAACCGGGAAATAGTTGAGCAAGAGGGGACTAATCAACCCTGTGCTCCCAATGACCGCACACGTGGCGGAGCGACTCTTTGCTTTAGGGGGAAAATCTAAACCTGTTATTATATATGCACTGTCCTATACCTGTGTACCATACATCAACTCATGCCTGACCTTTACTTCGAACCTATTTACTTCGTTGCACGGTTGCGTAACACCCTCTTGCCCATCCTGGCTGCACCTTCAAGCTGATCTGTACCGCTTCTGCCCTGAGCACGACCCGACTCTTCAAAACATCTTCAACCCATCCTGATCTTCAACAAACGACCTTGAAAACACTTGAGACCTACTCTTCAGCACTTGTTCACTTCGTATATAGTCCAACCAAACCGAGAACTTACTTGCCCTTGCATATCAACGCTGATCAGAGGCTGATCAGCCCTGATCACGATCGGCATAGTGATCAAGCGAGTGATCAGGTGGTGATCGGGCCGATCAGCCCTTGATCACCTCGGGAACGCTCTGGGTCATCATCATCACGACTCAATTCATCTTCTAGGCCATACTTCCGACCTTTATACCCCGTCAGGACAACCATAGAACACCGATCTCGACTGATCAGGCCTGATCAGGCCTTGCCACGTCATCTTCGGACAAACCATAAGTTATCATCACTCACAAACACCGATCTCGGCTGATCAGGCCTGATCAGGCCTTGCCACGTCATCTTCGGACAAACCATAGGTTATCGTCACTCACACAACCTGTCACTCCACATGCCCGACTTCATTCCACATTTAATCTTCATTGCTCGGGCATAACAGGCTGATCAGGCCGTAACTTCGTGTCATGATCAACTTCAACCATTATACCATTCATAGATCGGCTAGACGCCTGCCTTTGACACGTCATGTCAACAGTTACTCTTCTCATATTACATCCACGGGAACTCCACTTAGTAACCGTAATAACGATCGTGATCGTGATCTCCATCATTCTATCAGTGTCTGGGACTGGGCTTAACGACAGTACTTGGCTGATTTCTCCACATCGTGATTATCCGTTGTCCGCCACCTTTTCCTCTTACTGTGATCAGCCTTTTCCCACCCATCAACCGTCATATGTTGATGGGTGTTCTATCGTCACCAAACAACGGCCATGTGTGGTCCACTTCAGTCCCAATATTTCCCGATCGCTTTACCACAATTGAGCTTAAAGAGACCGACTATCTTGTTGATCACGGTTGGTGTCAGTACTTCCATCACTCGCGAAATGAACTTATATTAGTGGTTCTCACAAACCAAAGTATAATGTCATTGGTCAGATCCGTCATGCATCCTACCTCATCCTTCTCGATCTGTCATCCAAACATAAAAGAGGAGGCTGGATAAATACAGTAGGTTGGCATGTAATTCGCAAAAAAGATTGAAGAAGAATGCTCGTAATTGGCTGTTATTCCTGAGTAGAATGAGCTATTTTTAAACCCCCGGCCTCACATGGCGACAGCACACAAATACTAGCTAAGGGATAACAATAAAAGGAATAAGTCGTGTAGATGGAATAGAATCACAGAATGTTAAAAAAGCGAGATGGGTCTTTAAAGTTTACTCACAACTGTATACATTATTCACTACAAAGTTATATTGTGCTCTGACTTTAGGAGAATGAAATAAGCCAGCTCGAGGTGCTCACGAACGGCAGGGAGGATGATTTTTCATTGGTCAACTCCATAACTTAACCTTCCATTCTACCTCTATTAGTGAGAACCACTAGTACTGTACCGTATTCCTTATGTGATTGCCGACGTTCAGTCATTAGCGACAGATACCAGGAGCCAATGGCTGAGCAGACAAGATCGTACAGTTGCAATTTATGTCCTTGCCGACAGTTCAGAACAGGGCAGAAAAAAACCTTTTAATCATAAAAACCCGTCATAATGACCGTTCGGAGAAGCTGTCAACACCAATGGATTTCAAACAACTCATATTGTACCATATATGCCAGCAGATACCCCACGACATGATGAGATTGATTGATAGCGTTGTTGATGATCTTTCGTGAGTCAAGCTTTACGGAGCTCGAGACCGCTAGCCAGGCTGCTACAAATGCGTAGCGTTCACCTCATAATATGAGCAACTGGTAGCCATTTACCCATACTGAATCTCATATATGAAGGCTCTTTACCGGTACTAAATCTCATATAGTAAGGCGCTTTACTGAATCTCATATATTAAGGCGCTTTACATGAGGTATTTTGTACGTTTCATTACACATTGTCCCGTTTGTAGCAGCCTGCCGATAGTGGGAGGAGGGAACATGAAAAACACACAATCTGTGAAAAACACTCAATCTGTGAAAAACACACAAACGTGTGAAAAACACACGACGAATGTGCATAACACACAAGAGACGTGAAAATCACACAAACCAATCTAACCTACCCCTATGGTCAGACGCTTCGGTAGAGATAAATCTAAAAATACAGATCATCTGTCGAAAAATAACGATATCACGAAAGTACAGACGCACTAGGTCTAGGGCTAGACGATGGGTCCACTAGTGGATCCCCCATATAAAAACGAACGTAAATGACTAATACTACAGTACACGTTAACATAAATAAAGCGTTATAAAAATGTTTGATATAGTTCTAAATTTGCATTAAACTGCCCCTTTCAAGTCGAAAGGGTTTAGGGCTATCAAGATACCGATTATGACTAGGACACCTAAGTCCTTAATGGATCCCGGGCCGACACCGAGTAAATGCTCGAAAGACCCACTTCTTTATGATCACTTACCTAATTCGGACCGAGGAATAGTGAATGAGATTGTGGAGGAATCCCAACTCTCACACGAAGACTCCGGGTCACAGGAGCAAACGACGGATGAGGAGAGGTATGAGGTAACGACACCGGTTTTATCGGTTCAACCAGAGGTTGAAGCAATGGACGTAGATACCGGTAGTCAACCGGCACCGGGAGAGGTAAACAACAACCAATCTGACGGGAGTATACCGGCCGGCGTACTGACAGCAGCACCGACCGATATACTCCAGAACACGAGCATAAGCACGCATGCTGTGAACAACATGCACGGTACGCCTTCACCTGCAGGAGAGCAACTGACGTGAACAATATGGATTGCCTCAGTACACACCTGGACAAGGACAACCATGGCGATCGGCACCGAATATGAATCAGTCTGCTGAGAAATCGGTCAAGAGACCCGTGGACGTGGAGATGGAATCAGTCCGATCAGCCGGAATTGTTCGTTCGATATGCCAGGCCGATCACCAGGGCCGATTTCACCAATCACCCCCACGGAGTGATGTGGACATGGAGTCAGAAGGCGAGATCAGTCAACATTTCGACCCAGATGATCTGGACATTGAGATGCCTCGTAGAGCGAATATGGCCTCCGCGCAGGCATTTGACAGTGAATCAGGAACGATCACCCGAGTACGAATGTCTGCGATCTCGGAATTGAAGGATTTCACTGGCAAAGATATGGATGACGATCAGGCCAGAGCTTGGTTAAGCCGGACTAAGTCAGCTTTCCTGAGGGACAAGACACCGGAAGCTGAAAGATGCCTGATCTTCGCTGATCTAATGAAAGGTCCGGCCAAGAACTGGCTTAAACAGCTAAGTCGTGAAGTGCGTCTGAAGTGGCCTCGTTTGTGTGAAGAGTTTAAAGGACAATATTGCAATTCGGGGGTGTCTGTCGCTAGACAGTACTACCACATGAAGAAAAGATCCGACGAAACGCCGATCGAGTACTTACATCGGTTGAATGTTGCTGGTCTACGCGCGAAAATGCCGATCAAGGACCCACGACACCCGGACATAGCCCGTGAACATGTCGAACACTTCATTGGGACTCTGGATAATCGCGATCTGGCTGATCAGCTAACCCTGCTCCGTATAAAGGACTCAGAACAACTGGAACTGACTCTAAGGACGTTGCAGCGGGCCAAGAGTCGACAGCCCAAGGTCGAGGTAGGATCGAACCGGTACCGGTCCAAGCCACACCCTGGTCAGGGCAATATACCGGCAGCCCGACTGTGGTGAAGCGATCGGAAAATATTGGGACTGAAGTGGACCACACATGGCCGTTGATTGGTGACGATGGAACACCCATCAACATATGACGGTTGATGGGTGGGAAAAGGTTGATCACGATTAAGAAGAAAAGGTGACGGCCAACGGATATTCACAGCGTGGAGAAATCAGCCAAGTATAAGTATGGTCGTTCAGCCCAGTCCCAGGCACTGGCGGAATGATGGAAATCACGATCACGATCGGTATTACAGTCACTAAGTGGAGTTCCCGTGGATGAAATAAGAAAGAGTGACTGGTGACATGACGTATCAAGGGCAAGTGACCAGCCGATCTCTGAATGGTGTAGTGGTTGAAGCTGACTATGATACGAAGTTACGGCCTGATCGGCCTGTCATGCCCGAGCAATGAAGATCAGATGAGGAATGAAGATCGGGCATGTGGAGTGACAGGTTGTGCGAGTGATGATAACCTTTGGTTGGTCCGAAGATGACGTCGCAAGGCCTGATCAGCCGAGATCGGTGTTGTATGGTTGTCCTGACGGGGTATAAAGATCGGAAGTGTGGTTTGGAAGATGAATTGAGTCGTGATGATGATGACCCAGAGCATTCCCGAGGTGATCAAGGGCTGATCAGCCTGATCACCACCTGATAACTTGGTCGATCACTATGGCGATCGTGATCAGGGCTGATCAGCCTCTGATCAGCGTTGATATGCAAGGGCAAGTAAGTTCTCGGTTTGGTTGGACTATATACGAAGTGAACAAGTGCTGAAGAGTAGGTCTCAAGTGTTTTCAAGGTCGTTTGTTGAAGATCAGGATGGGTTGAAGATGTTTTGAAGAGTCGGGTCGTGCTCAGGGCAGAAGCGGTACAGATCAGCTTGAAGGTGCAGCCAGGATGGGCAAGAGGGTGTTACGCAACCGTGCAACGAAGTAAATAGGTTCGAAGTAAAGGTCAGGCATGAGTTGATGTATGGTACACAGGTATAGGACAGTGCATATATAATAACAGGTTTAGATTTTCCCCCTAAAGCAAAGAGTCGCTCCGCCACGTGTGCGGTCATTGGGAGCACAGAATTGATTAGTCCCCTCTTGCTCAACTATTTCCCGGTTAAGACGCGCTTAGACGCATTTTGGCTTACCGGAAGGCCCCCGACGGGCTTGTTTTAGGTGATCGAACCTCACCCGCAACGCGCACGTGTTTGGAACCCGTTAATACTATTGGTAAAGGTTTTGTGGAGATAACGTTTGTGGATTACTGTGGAAGATCGTGGATTGATCGCATTTTCTTGGTTTCGTTATATCTCTCTCTCATTGGCTGGCCTGATCAGACGAACTTTCCTGATCAGTGCCTAGATACTGAATAAGTGTCGACCCCAACCCGTTCTCCGGTGAAGATTTCCACCCGAGGACACCCCCCGTCTCGAGAAGGTCAAACCCTCCGACCTGATCAAGATCATCCTTTTCGTCACCGAGTCCACCTAAGTGAGTGTAACCACCCCCGATCAACGGGTACACAAGGTGAGATGAAGATAAACATAGATCCTGACGCGCATGAAGACCGGCCAGATGACCGGGAGGATCAGATCAGTCACCATAATGGTGATTCATCTGATTCTGATGCTGATCAGGATCAACGGAGTACCCCCTCCGATAGTTGGTCGTCCGGGCCAGTGGGTATCCGGATTCCGCCCAAGACTTCGGTCATGGATTTGGAAATCGGCTCCACCACAATGGTGCGCGTGCCCGGATCACTTGGTGACTCAGGATATCACCGTGATTCCTTTGATGATGAAAAAGATGTGAAAATCAAAGTGGAGGAAACTTTTTCGGGTGTATTGGAGGAAGGCGTATCGCCTCCGATGCTGTCCATATCTAAAGGAAGCGATGGTCGACCTGGTCTGGTGGAGTGCCAGGTCGAAATTAAAGATGATATAACTCCCCACATGGCCCCGATCGGGGCCGATCTGGGTTATAGTAGAGTTGACTATAGCCCAGGAAAGGATCGTGGTGTTATCCTTGATCCTATGCATAAGAAGAAAATGGAAAAAGAAAGAAAAAACATGGGTGCGGATCATTGCGATCCACCTAAAAAATATGTGAAACCTAAACCGAAGATCTTCGAGGAAGACGAAGAGAAGATCGAACCAGCCGAGAAGACCACTGTCCAAGATGTGGAACGACTGTTCTATCTTCGAGAGTTTCACAAGTTCCTGGTTACCAACCCAGTGATGAAGATCATTAAGCCTAAGATCATCGGGAAGCTTGAAGGTCGAGCGACCCGGCCGGTGATCACAGGCAGTCAACTTGATCTGATCAGGAACCTCTTGGCGCAGATCGACGAGGTTGGTTTCACTACTGGTGCCTTCGACGCGAATATGCTATTCGATCTGGATCAAGAGACGATCAGAGAATCTATGATCACCCTGTATGATCATCTTGCCTCGTTACTAGGGGCGAACCCAGTGGTTCAGTCGCCGATCGCGGATCCTTCGCACCGATCACAGTTGGTTGAGTATCCTATGGATATCGAGTCGATCTATCAATCGTCATCACAATCTGGAGCGGCATCCACCGACTCCTCGGTTGGGATCACACGTATGACGTTGGGCCCGAAAGGGATCCAGCAGATCGACCCCAAGATCGAGTCGCAGAATAGGAAGAGAAAGCCGGAACCTGGCAGAGTCGGATCGGACGATAGTTTCGAAGATGCTCAGGAAGTGCCACAGGCCAATCCGACCTCCAACACTGGTCATACCAACATGCCGGAGGTCCCAGAGCAATTAAAAGCCATGTTCGCGACAATGATGAACCGATTTGTGGGTGATCAATATGGATTGCCTCAGTACACACCTGGGCAAGGACAACCATGGCGATCGGCACCGAATATGAATCAGTCCGCTGAGAAATCGGTCAATAGACCCGTGGACGTGGAGATGGAATCAGTCCGATCAGCCGGAATCGTTCGTTCGATATGCCAGGCTGATTACCAAGATCGATTCCACCGATCACCCCCACGGAGTGATGTGGACATGGAGTCAGAAGGCGAGATCAGTCAACATTTCGACCCAGATGATCTGGACATTGAGATGCCTCGTAGAGCGAATATGGCCTCCGCGCAGGCATTTGACAGTGAATCAGGAACGATCACCCGAGTACGAATGTCTGCGATCTCGGAATTGAAGGATTTCACTGGCAAAGATATGGATGACGATCAGGCCAGAGGTTGGTTAAGCCGGACTAAGTCAGCTTTTCTGAGGGACAAGACACCGGAAGCTGAAAGATGCCTGATCTTCGCTGATCTAATGAAAGGTCCGGCCAAGAACTGGCTTAAACAGCTGAGTCGAGAAGTGCGTTTGAAGTGGCCTCGTTTGTGTGAAGAGTTTGAAGAACAATATTGCAATTCGGGGGTGTCTGTCGCTAGACAGTACTACCACATGAAGAAAAGATCCGACGAAACGCCGATCGAGTACTTACATCGGTTAAATGTTGCTGGTCTACGCGCGAAAATACCGATCAAGGACCCACGGCACCCGGACATAGCCCGTGAACATGTCGAACACTTCATTGGGACTCTGGATAATCGTGATCTGGCTGATCAGCTAACCCTGCTCCGTATAAAGGACTCAGAACAACTGGAACTGACTCTGAGGACGTTGCAGCGGGCCAAGAGTCGACAGCCCAAGGTCGAGGTAGGATCGAACCGGTACCGGTCCAAGCCACACCCTGATCAGGGCAAGATACCGGCAGCCCGACCAGCCAGAGCGATTCGAATGATCGCGAAGGAATCAGACAGTTCAGGCTCTGAAGAAGAAAGTGGCCAGTCGAGTCTGAGTTCGGACGAGGAACAGTACCGTCATGTATTTACGATGGAACGATTGTATCGCCCGAAATCATCGACTAATGGTATGGACGGACGGAAGCCTGGTGGTATTCAACCTGATCAGGACCGATCTCGTAAGAAATGTGTGCATTGTGGGTCGACCAAACATGGAGATCGTGATTGTTGGAAAAGAATTACGTGTGGAAAATGTGATCGTAAAGGTCATCCTTCTGATCATTGTTTTTTCGTGTGCAAGACTTGTGGGAAGCTTCATGACGCCGGTGCCTGCCCTATTGAAGAATTTTTTAATCTGATGCGCAAGTGGTATGTGCCGACTAAACATGCTGGTATGCTTCCACCAGATGTTGAGAAGATGTTAAACTAGATCGCTCGCCAGGTTGGAATCTGGTTCGAGCCGAGCGATCTACGTTCTGCATTTATGCATATGTCGGTAGCGGAGATAAGTTTGAGGAAAAGAAGATAACCGACAATACATGTTCTAATTCAAATTGCATCGATCGGTGCCCGATCTACAGTCTCAGAGTGGATGAATATTCCCGATCGGACGTGATCATGGAGTTGGACCTACTGCCCGGTGAATCCCGAGGATACTGGAAGTATCACTCTCCCGACAAGTGGTTTAAACAGGCTAAAGCTAATGGAAAGATCAACAATGAAAAAGCCACTATTTTATTTGACTCTGGGGCGGAAGTCTCGATCATCGACTCCGCCTTTGCTCGTAAGGTGGGATGTCGTATAGACAGTACCCAGAGGCAAGAATGTGTCGGGATCGGCGAGAGTTCATATATTACGGAAGGACGATCACGTGTGAAGATCACCCTGGCAGGATCCCTGGTCTACTATTTTAATGCTTGGGTTGGCCGGTTAGCCGGTCAAGACGCGATATTGGGGATGGATTTTATGGTACCAGCTGGTATACGACTTGACCTGTCCCATGGAACCCTGACTCTGCCGGATGAAGTACAGATTCAGTTATCTGGCCGATGACCTTTGTATGGCACTCATGTACGGATGTTAAAAATGGGTCAGTACGAGAACATTGGGGTGTCCCGATCAGTCGATGTCATGATTTGGTCGAGTGATCGGCAACAGAAATTGTGGCTGACCCGTGGTGAACGATGGGTACCAACGTTCGTTAAAGGTATCGGCCGATCAAGCTATATCAGGGTCACAAATATATCCGATCAGCCGCTGATCATCCATGAAGACATGATCTTAGGGATGTGGTTACCTAAAGGGAAAGTACCCCGACAGATCGGATATGTTTCAGTGGGATCACGAAGATACATCGAGTGGCAGAATCTGGCTTATCAAGCCACCACGGACATGATCAGTGACGAAGACTTAGTGGATGAAGATACCTCACCTATGGTCGAGAAGCCGGAGTATTCTACGCCGACCAAGCTGCTGATCAGGAGGCCATCGATCGAAGCGACAGGGGAAGGCCGGGTCAAAGAAGGTCCACAGATATTGAGTATAATTAGGCCCGGCTCACCGAAAACAACGGACCCAGCTAGCGGAAAGGACAGTGAAGAGTTCAAGCACGATCATGAGGAAGAAAAGGAGGATGAACCAGCTGAATTCATTACAGAGGAGGGTGAATCCGAAGTAAACCATCAGTCGAGTGACGTACAAGGGGCGATTCAAGATGATGCCGATCAGAAAAAGGTAGATCAGGTGGACGAGCAAGTGTGTATACACGAAGGTGCCGATCAGTACATTGAAGGTATCGAAAAGCAGATGGCCGTGTTACCGGAAGTATCGCCGAATATGCCAGAAGTCACCATGGAAGATTTACAGGTCGGTGATCCCGAAGTGAACACGCCCGAGCAGATCGATCAGCTAAAGAAGATCATCTGGGAGAGGCGTCACTTACTGATGGGGAAAGGTAACGCCCTACCCCCAGCTGCATTCGGAGCTGTTTGTGATATAGACGTGGGAAATGCGAGGCCGATCGCTCAGCGTTGTCGTAAAGTTGCACCTCAATACCGGGAGAAGTTGTCCGATTTGATCAAAGGTTTGCTGAGTACAAAGATCATCCAACCATCAACATCTCAGTGGGCATCACCGATTGTGATTGTGATTAAGAAGAATGGGGCTGATATTCGATTGTGTATCGACTACAGAATGGTGAATCGCCTCACGAAGTTGATGGTCTACCCGATGCCCCTGATCAACGATTTGTTCGAAGATCTGGATAAAGTTTTATGGTTTTGTTCGCTGGATATGGCTAGTGGTTTCTGGGTGGTTTCGATGACTGATCGCGCTCGAGAGATCTCGGCTTTCGTTACACCTTTTGGACTTTTTGAATGGAATTGGATGCCGTTTGGATTAAAGAACGCCCCACAGATCTACCAGAGGCTGATCGACAATGCTCTCTATGGGTATTTCCAGATCAGTGCTGATCGGGAAGCCACTGATCTACATGATGTGTTTACGGAAGGTGAGCCAGACCAAGATCAGAGCCGATCGGTATTGGGAAGGCGATCATATATAGATGATATCTTGGTCACGGCAACATCCTGGGATATGCTGTGCGATAAGGTCGAACGACTCCTAGACACCTGTGAGCGCTGGAATTTGTCGATCAGTGTGGTCAAGAGTTTCTGGGGTCAACCCAAGGTCGCTTACCTCGGCCATAACGTATCGATCCAAGGTTTGGAAGCGAATCCGAAAGATCTAGCCGCTCTCAGCAACTTACATTTCCCCCGATCGTTGAAGGCCATGCAATCCTTCCTCGGATCACTGAATTATAATAGCAGATTTATGGAGGACTTCTCGATCTACGCCGCTATGCTTAATGAATTGAAGGAAGTTGATTATCATGGCCTAAGGGCCGTTCTTATAAAATGTCCCGGGACGGGACCCCGGGACGGTCCCATATCTTGATAATAAGAATCGATCTCCGGACAAGGATATATCCAATTTTTGTATTTAATGTGTACCAGTATTTGACGTGAAACTATACATGTAGCGTTACTGTAAGAGAACCATCCATTTTGTTCACAATAAACGGCAATAACTGTCACTATGTGAGATAGCGCAGTCTTTTCTAATAAGAAACAATAAAGTTTAAGGCATAAGAGTAGAAGCAAATTTATTCATAATTGTAGACACATAAGAGTGACTGATTTGTAATTGTGATGGGCTGAGCCCGTCCCAGTCCCAACGTCCCAAAATGGCCCTGGGATAAAGCCATATGTTGGGACCGATGCCGTCCCGACGCGACCTAACCCCAGTTGGCTGGGCCAAACATTGTCGTTTATTTCGTCCCGGGACCTCGGGACATTTTGTAAGAACGGCCCTAAGAGAACGTGATCGGATGGGAGGATCACCAATTGAGACTGATCACGAAGTGGATGTTACTGAAATGGATCTCAAGACTAGATCACTGATCGATCGGACTGATCCAGGGTCAGAGGACCATATGAAGCGAGCTATGGTAGCTTTCAGTATGTTAAAGGCGAAGATGATCTCGACGCCGATACTGAAACACTTCGATCCGGAGAAGATTCCCGTGGTGATCCTATATGCCAGTAAATGGGCAATATCAGCCGCATTGGTCCAAGATCACGATGGAGTTTATTGCCCGGTGACGTTCACAAGCCGAACATTAAAACCGAACGAAGTTAACTATGGTATTATGGATAAGGAGGTGCTATCATTATTACGTGTATTGGATGTTTGCTACTCTATGCTGGTAACTAGATCAATTAAGGTATTGTCCAAGCGATCTAGTCTGGCATGGTTACTATCCGCGAGTGGTTTAGACGGAAGACTGGGGCGATGGGCAGCGGTGTTATCTCAGTGGACTTTGGAGATCATTAAGTGCACCAAGGGCGAAGAAGAAATTCTTGGGACGCTGGCAGCCAGCATCACGCCCCGATCAGAAGTCGATGAAGCCCTGATCGAGGTCGCTCCTCCGAAGCAACCCCGTGAATCGATCACTATACTCCCACCGATCGTCGGCTCAGAAGAAGATCTGATCGTTGTAAGTTTCGACGGATCAGCGAGTGTGAAGAAAGGTGAAGGGGCGTATAGCGCGCTGTTATGGAAACTGCCAGAGTGGACTGTTATATCGGCCGGTTCAGATTATACTCCAGGTATCACGGTCAATGAGGCTGAATATCGTGGTCTGCTGCTAGGTTTGGATCTCTTGCAAGAGCAAAAGATCGGAAGAGTAATTATATGCGGAGATTCAAACCTGGTGATTCGGCAGATCACTGGAGAGATCGACTGTAAAGCGCCGCGTCTGAAACTACTGAATGATCGCGTTATGAAAGCTTTACGTGGATGGCCAAGACATGATCTTTTGCATGTGAAACGTGATTGGAATCGGAGTGCAGATCACTTAGCAACTATGGCTATGCGTGATCAGGCCGGATCGATAATCACTGATCAAGCGCTGTTGGAAGAACTGGTAGAGATCAATAGGCTGCCGGAGCTGATCCGTGTGGAAAACGAAAAGGAAGCAGCCCAGATCTTGATTACGACGAGATCACGAACCAGATCACCACCCAACAGATCACCCTCTCGCGAAAGCCTGACAGAGGAAATATTACAAGAGATGCGGATCGAAAGAATTCTCAAGGCTCAAGACGAGGAAAAATGGATCGGTGACTCGAAGGCGTTTCTAAAGGGTGATCTGGAGAAGCTGAGCCAGAGTGAGGCGAAAGATTGTGCCAAGATCGCGTCCAACTACGAGATCGACGAAAATGATCTATTGTTTTACTATGTACAAGCTGATCAGGCCGATGCGGATTTGGACCGATCGGCCAGACTCGTGATCCCGGAGACTTTACAAGCTGCTATCTTACATCATTATCATGTTAGTTTGGAGGGTGGCCACCAGGGCGTAGGACGAACGTACCACAGGATCCGTAAACATTTCCATTGGAGAGGATTATATCGAAGTATACAAAAGTTTGTTGGAACATGTACGGATTGCGAAACTGGAAAAGGTATGCCAAATATCCGGGGGAGATCACCTGGAAATATCCAGGCGACCTACCCTTTCCAAGTGATCGCGATGGATCACATACCGTCCCTCCCAAAATCGTTCAAAGGCAATACCGAGTTGCTGATCTGGACTGATCTGTTCACGGGATTGGTGATCGTGAAGGCGGGATCTACACGAACGGCTCAACAAGTCGCTTGCAGTTACGAAGAATGTGTTTTCCGACGGTTTGGAGCCAGTGAAGTGATCAGGCATGATCGTGAACCAGGTTTTATGGCCGAAGTGTTCCGATCTTTTAATCAGATGCTTGGCCAGAAACAGAGCGCGACCATGGCGTACCGTCCACAGGCGAATGGTAAAGCCGAACGGATAGTACAAACGCTGACCAGGGCCATCAAGATGTATGTCGCAGACTCCGCGCAACAAGATTGGGATGAATATGCGGAGAGACTGGTGTTTGCATTAAATTCCTCTTTTGATCGGGTCAGGGGAGATACTCCATTCTATCTGGCATATGGTTGGGACCCCCGATCTACCATCGAGTCGGTGATCCCTGTTGGTTGCACACGAGGTCGAGATCGCGAAGCTCGTCGATGGCGTATGGGACTCCAACGTCACTACCAGCATGCGCGGGAACAAGTCAACGAACGATTGCGAAGGGCTATCCAAGAAAGAGCTGATCGGAATAATGATCAGGCCGATTCGCATAATATCGAGCCAGGATCAAGAGTTTGGCTTTACTTGGATCGCGTGAAAGAAGGATATGCCAAGAAGTTAGCGCATCTGTGGCATGGACCGTTCCGTGTAGCCGAACTAATCGGTGATCATGCCGCTCGGCTGATTACCGCGGGTACTGATTATGGAATTTTCCCGATTGTTCACTTGTCGAAGTTGAAACTGGTCCGAGAATACCCTGATCGGCCTAAAACTAGGCTGTCATGTGATGATCAGCCAAGGTTTGATTTTGACGAGGCTCTCTTACCCGAAGATAGTTGGGAAAGTACGTTGGACCCGAACGAATTCGAGGTGGAGAAGGTTTTGGATACCCGATCAGTCAAGAAGACCCGTTTTGGCCGGACCCACCGTGAATATTTGGTTCGTTGGAAGGGTTATGACGATCCCGAGTGGATAGATGAGCGTGATCTGAACTGTGGAGCGTTATTGAGAGAATTCGAACGTGATCGGGTGAGAAGGAATCGATTTGAGGTGATGCAAACCCACGAAGAGGGTAACCAGGAATCCCAATAGCCTTGGTTGACACATTGTGACTGATCAACAAATATGATGATCGGGCAAGTGGAGATCAGGGCGGTTGGACTGGTTTGGAAGAAACGGATGCATATACATATATATACTACTCAAGAATTATACCTGTACGCATGAGAGTGATCGACAAACAAGATGGAAGCGATAATGAGACATGAACAAGATTTACGAAAGTGGAACGAGAAGATCATCAAGGAATGTCGTGATATATTAAGTGATATTGGAAAACGAAATAAAAGATGGTTATCACGACGATCACGGGCCATATTTAGTGCGCAGGCGAGAAACCTTGTACCCTGGATGATCCATGGGACTCGATCGGAACTGGTTTCGCCAAGGTTCATGCTGATCGGTCCAGAGCAAGCAATCAAGCAGTGTGGCGACCGGAGTTATGTGCCCATAACCGGGATACCAATCCCCGCCGTCAGCCTTGAGTCCTCGCGATCCCGCTCGACGAACAGTTAAATGCAGGACGCCAGGGAACAGGAACACGTCCAGATCACACTCGCCGTATAGGATTCCGTCAACGACATAATCGCAGATCGTGGCCCAAGCAGCCCCGGCTTTGGTACGTCGACGCTTGCGAGCATGATGGTAATGCTCGATCCACGCGTCCTTGCGCATCGCCGTCGTGATCGGGAAGTGGTGAGTCGCCTCCCATATCGCTTGCACATGCTCCTGGTAATATAAAGCCAAGCGTCCTTGTAACTCGACAAACCAAGGGCGATCAGGAAACGTCAGCCCGGGCATGGGTGTCAAGAAGACATCCCAGGGTGCCGAACCGATCATGAGTTCGATAGCATGTTTGGTCAGCAACTTTGGTTGCCACTGCTTGTCCTTGAGTGCCGGCGATCTGATCGGGAAGATCCAGCCTGGCGGGCGGGACCACAAGCGAGGGACGCTTTTCTGCCGCACTTCGAGAACCCGAGGCGTCAGATCCCAGACCTGATCAGCACTCCAAGGTTTTCGTGTGGCCATGTGAGCGGAAGTCGGCTTGCCCTGCACGACAACATACAGATCCATGAACGGTTGGTTCGGATTGTAGCTGTAGTCGTTTTCTCCGATCGACGATTGTTGCGCCGGGATGAAAACGCCCGTAAAATTGGGTGGCGGGGCGATCGCTGCCCCAGTGGCCGTCGGAGGAATGTCAGGATCAGCTTGAGCCGGTTGTTCCTCCTCGAGATCATCGTCATCGTCGTCATCTGACTCCAGCAAAGTAACGGCCTGGGCCAGCGAATTCACGCCGGAATAACTTGGTACTTGCGTACGGCGATCAGTGCTGCGTGATCGGGACAGAACAGACAACGTCCTCTCGTCTAAATCAGTTGATTCGTCATCCGAGTCGACCACAAGACGTGATCGCTTGGCGAGAATCATCTTTTGCTTCGACGAGCTGGTCTGCTTACGCTTCCCAGAACTCGAGGCCGAAGGTGCTGATCTTGGAGTCGCTGGTGAACGAGATTGAAATGACGCAGGAGCTTTTGAAGTACTGATCACGGGCTGATCAGCACTACGAACAGGCAAGGAAGCGACCGAGGACGCGGGCGAAGGCGGGGCAAACTCTGGCGACTGTGGCGGTGTGCCAGATGGAGTAAACGAGCTGATCAACCCAGGAAGCCGTTGCAAGGCCGTCCGAACTGACCCTGAACCGGTGTCTGGTTTGGTCCACCTATCCATGGTCTGCACCGCGAGATTTTTCAGGTCAGCGTTATGCTGAAGCCAGGCGCGATCATCGAGCTCTAGGGTTTCAAGTTTGACCCGAGCGAGATTAAGTTCGTGCCGGCAATTTTCAGCCACTTTCCGACTCTCGCACAACCTCTTCTGTATATCGGTGCGGCCGATGCGAGAATCAGAAAGCTGGTTGGTCAAGAGCTGGACCTGCTCATCCGAATAGCGAGCCTCAATCTCCCGACGCTCTACATCCTTGGCGGTGCGGATCTTGTCGTGCAGCAGCTGATCACGGTCGAGACGGTGATCATTGATGCGTTGCAGATGATCTACCATCTCGACCATCGAACTCTTCATTGCCTCAATACGTTCATCTGGAAATAACATGGAGAGTCAAATACGGACTACAGAAGAAGTGAATGAGATGAACGTACCCTGATCACGGATGGTAATAGTCAGCGAGTCGATCAGCGACTGTAAGGAGGCGACGGTGTCCGAGGGCTTAGAAAGTCGCAGAGCAGCGAGGTCAGCCGACAACTGATCACGCTCCATCGTCACACCCTGAAAGCGATCAGTCAGGTCCCGCAGGTCTTGGTCAAGCCGGTCATGATCTTTGCCAAGCCGGTCATGATCTAGCCGGAGAGCCGACAGCTGGGCAGCCAGATCAGCGGAATCACGTGCCGAGGTATCAGCCGCGATCCGACGATCGGATAACTCAGCCGTAAGTGCCCGGTTGGTATCGTACAGAGAAACCAACTCGGGAATTGCACTTCGGAGTTCCGATCGCAGCCGACAAGCCTCCACGGGCCCCAACGTGAATGGACCCGATCCATCTATCAGGCGAGCGAGCTGCTCCAAGGAACGAAGAGGGCGATCTGATGGAGATCGAGCAGGAAGACTCCAAGACGGTCGATAGGAAGCGAGAGCAGTTGTCGGACGGATGAGGCTGGTCGTGATTGGCGTAGAAGTCGTGATCGGGGTGATCGCAGGGGTAGCCGAGCTGGAGACGGAGGACGAAGAAGCAATCAGGCGGGCAGCCGAAGAAGATGAAGAGGGTAGAGGAGATTGGCTTGCGTCGGCCATGGTGATCACCAGAGAGGAAGTTCAAAAGTGAGTGAGTCGAACTGCAGTCGTTGCGCGGCCACAGTTAGTCTCAGGGGCAGCTGTGGTGAAGCGATCGGAAAATATTGGGACTGAAGTGGACCACACATGGCCGTTGATTGGTGACGATGGAACACCCATCAACATATGACGGTTGATGGGTGGGAAAAGGTTGATCACGATTAAGAAGAAAAGGTGGTGGCCAACGGATATTTACAACGTGGAGAAATCAGCCAAGTATAAGTATGGTCGTTAAGCCCGGTCCCAGGCACTGGCGATATGATGGAGATCACGATCGGTATTACAGTCACTAAGTGGAGTTCCCGTAGATGAAATAAGAAGAGTGACTGGTGACATGACGTATCAGGGGCAAGTGACCAAGCCGATCTCTGAATGGTATAGTGGTTGAAGCTGGCTATGATACGAAGTTACGGCCTGATCGGCCTGTCATGCCCGAAGAATGAAGATCAAATGAGGAATGAAGATCGGGCATGTGGATTGACAGGTTGTGTGAGTGATGTGAACCTTTGGTTGGTCCGAAGATGACGTGCAGCATCAGGCCTGATCAGCCGAGATCGGTGTTGTATGGTTGTCCTGACGGGGTATAAAGATCGGAAGTGTGGTTTGGAAGATGAATTGAGTCGTGATGATGATGACCCAGAGCGTTCCCGAGGTGATCAAGGGCTGATCAGCCTGATCACCACCTGATCACTTGGTCGATCACTATGGCGATCGTGATCAGGGCTGATCAGCCTCTGATCAGCGTTGATATGCAAGGGCAAGTAAGTTCTCGGTTTGGTTGGACTATATACGAAGTGAACAAGTGCTGAAGAGCAGGTCTCAAGTGCTTTCAAGGTCGTTTGTTGAAGATCAGGATGGGTCGAAGATCTTTTGAAGAGTCGGGTCGTGATCAGGGCAGAGTCGGTACAGGTCAGCTTGAAGGTGCAGCCAGGATGGGCAAGAGGGTGTTACGCAACCGTGCGACGAAGTAAATAGGTTCGAAGTAAAGGTCAGGCATGAGTTGATGTATGGTACACAGGTATAGGACATTGCATATATAATAACAGGTTTAGATTTTCCCCCTAAAGCAAAGAGTCGCTCCGCCACGTGTGCGGTCATTGGGAGCACAGGGTTGATTAGTCCCCTCTTGCTCATCTATTTCCCGGTTAAGACGCGCTTGGACGCATTTTGGCTTACCGGAAGACCCCCGACGGGTTTGTTTTAGGTGATCGAACCTCACCCTCAACGCGCACGTGTTTGGAACACGTTAATAATATTGGTAAAGGTTTTGTGGAGATAACGTTTGTGGATTACTGTGGAAGATCGTGGATTGATCGCATTTTCTTGGTTTCGTTATATCTCTCTCTCATTGGCTGGCCTGATCAGACGAACTTTCCTGATCAGTGCCTAGATACTGAATAAGTGTCGACCCCAACCCGTTCTCCGGTGAAGATTTCCACCCGAGGACAACCCCCGTCTCGAGAAGGTCCAACCCTCCGACCTGATCAAGATCATCCTTTTCGTCACCGAGTCCACCTAAGTGAGTGTAATCAGCCCCGATCAACGGGTACACAAGGTGAGATGAAGTTAAATATAGATCCTGACGAGCATGAAGACCGGCCAGATGACCGGGAGGATCAGATCAGTCACCACAGTGGTGATCCATCTGATTCCGATGCTGATCAGGATCGACGGAGTACCCCCTCCGATATTGGTCGTCCGGGCCAGTGTATCCGGATTCCACCCACAACTTCGGTCATGGATTTGGAAATCGGCTCCACCACACGACCAGCCAGAGCGATTCGAATGATCACGAAGGAATCAGACAGTTCAGGCTCTGAAGAAGAAAGTGGCCAGTCGAGTCTGAGTTCGGACGAGGAACAGTACCGTCATGTATTTACGATGGAACGATTGTATCGCCCGAAATCATCGACTAATGGTATGGACGGACGGAAGCCTGGTGGTATTCAACCTGATCAGGACCGATCTCGTAAGAAATGTGTGCATTGTGGGTCGACCAAACATGGAGATCGTGATTGTTGGAAAAGAATTACGTGTGGAAAATGTGATCGTAAGGGTCACCCTTCTGATCACTGTTTTTTCGTGTGCAAGACCTGTGGGAAGCTTCATGACGCCGGCGCCTGCCCTATCGAAGAATTCTTTAATCTGATGCGCAGGTGGTATGTGCCGACTAAACATGCTGGTATGCTCCCACCAGATGTTGAGAAGATGTTAAACTAGATCGCTCGCCAGGTTGGAATCTGGTTCGAGCCGAGCGATCTACGTTCTGCATTTATGCATATGTCGGTAGCGGAGATAAGTTTGAGGAAAAGAAGATAACAGACAATACATGTTCTAATTCAAATTGCATCGATCGGTGTCCGATCTACAGTCTCAGAGTGGATGAATATTCCCGATCGGATGTGATCATGGAGTTGGACCTACTGCCCGGTGAATCCCGAGGATACTGGAAGTATCACTCTCCCGACAAGTGGTTTAAACAGGCTAAAGATAATGGAAAGATCAACAATGAAAAAGCCACTATTTTATTTGACTCTGGGGCAGAAGTCTCGATCATCGACTCCGCCTTTGCTCGTAAGGTGGGATGTCGTATAGACAGTACCCATAGGCAAGAATGTGTTGGGATCGGCGAGAGTTCATATATGACGGAAGGACGATCACGTGTGAAGATCACCCTGGCAGGATCCCTGGTCTACTATTTTAATGCTTGGGTTGGCCGACTAGCCAGTCAAGACGCGATATTGGGAAAGGATTTTATGGTACCAGCCGGTATACGACTTGACCTATCTC
>MIQA02000752.1:0-13711 GCA_001887855.2 Sclerospora graminicola | reverse complement strand
CCTAGGGTCCATCAAGAGAGCTAACCACCCAGTACTGACGGGTACACAATGTGAGCTTTTAACATGCAACATTCGAGCAGTCGCGATCAAGCGGATGGAAGCGACCGATCCAGCCGGCCTCAAGCCGGATCGGATCATGACTCGGATGGACGGAGTACCCCCTCCGGTAGTCAGTCGTCTGGGACCCCCGTGGGTGTTCGCGTCTCAGGAAGATTTCTGAGAGCGACTACATCACAATGGTGCGCGTGCCCGGATCTCTTGGTGACCCTGGATATCACCGCGAGTCCCTAGCGGGCGAAAGACCTAAACCTGTCAAATTTGTTGACGATGTTGTGTCGGTGCATTGGGGGAAGGCATATCGCCCCCAATGCTGCTGAAGATGGAAGGATGCGATGGTCGCCTCGGATTGGGGGAGTTCGAGGTTGACATTAAAGAAGAAGTTACTCCCCTAGAGGCTCCGCCGGGGGCGGATTACGGTACTACTTACTGCAGTGCCGGCCGCTTCACGGATGGAGCCGGATCGGACTATGGTGCAAGTCGCCATAGTCCGAGGAAGGATCATGGTTCCGACCATGATCCTAACGAACAAATGCATATTATGGATATAAAAGAAAAAAATAAGGAAGAAAAAGCTGAAGTCGGATACGACCGGAGTGGGAAGCCGGCCGGATCGGGACCAAGTCGCGATCTGGCCCCCTACCCCTAAAGAGCCCGGATTGGCAGGAATTGGATTATCCGACCCACAAAGATAAACCGCGTTTCGAAGAGGAAGAAGAGAAGCAGGACGGCCTATCGACGGATATAGATTTGGAGCGTGCTTTCCATCTTCACGAGTTGGGGCAATTCTTGCGGACGGATAAGGTTCTGAAAATAACACGGCCGAAGATCATAGGCGGATTGAAAGGTCCCGTCTCTCCCCCAACTCTCTCAGACGGCCACGTGTCCCTTATTAGAGGACTATTCGACCAACTCAAACAACCCGGCATTAACACCGGTGTGTTTGATCCGAACGAGTTGTTTGATCTGAAGATGGACAAGTTGAAGGAGGCGTCCAGCGCCCTGCACGACCACTTGGTACCGCTAGTGGGTTGCTCGCCGCCGTCGAAGAAGATGACAGCTACGACCGGAGTGGCGCCGTCCACGCCGCCGGCAACAAGCAAACCGGCCGGGATACACTCAGGCTCTTCGCAGTACGAGTCTGCCCCTTCGGAAGCAGACTCATCTGATTCATCGGTGGGTATTACCCGCATGACGCTTGGCCCAAGGGGAGCAGCGCGTGTGGCGACAGCCATGAGACTTGGAGAACGTGAGGATCCGGGTACGCCCGAGCGGAAGAACGCCGGCCAGTACAGCGTACAGGCCTGGCGGACAGCGACGGCGGATCCGGAACCGAAGGAGGAAGACGAAGACGCGGATGGGCGGATTAAGAAGGAATGTCAATCTGGCAGCCCGGCTGCCCCTCAAGTCGCCCCTCAAGTCGCTCCTCAGGTGCCGGATCACCTGCAAAACATGTTCTCGGCGATGATGGAGCGATATTTGGAAGAGCAACGTCGGCTGAGCGCCAGCCGCGGCAGTCCGAAGTCACCGGACCAGCCAGCTCGTCGTGGAACGCAGGCTCCCGGTCCAGTACTATGCGAGGGAGCCGAGTGACGAAGACATGGAGTCGGTGCATTCCAAGCAGAGTGAACTCCATGCTGCCCCGCCGAGCCGCCAGACAGGTCGCCGGGCCGGACGTCGGCCAACGAACAGGAAGCTGTCTCTCAGCGACGTGGATATGGAATCCGTCAAGTCGGCCAAGTACCATTACGATCCGGATGACTTGGATCTGGGGATGGCCCGCCGAGCCCATATGGCCTCGGCCCAAGCGTTTGACGCGGATTCGGGAGCAATCACGAGGGTGCGAATGTCGGCCACGTCCGAGCTGAAAGACTTCACCGGACGCGACACGGACGAGGACCAGGCCCGAGGATGGCTGAGCAAGACGAAGTCGGCATTTCTCAAGGACCGGACGTCGGACTATGAGAAATGCCTGATCTTCGGGGATTTGATGAAAGGTCCAGCGAAAAACTGGATCCAACAGCTCAGCCGGGAAATCCGAGGAAATTGGAGGGGATTGGCCGGTGCGTTCGAGGAACAATACTGCGGATCTGGAACATCAGGGGCGCGACAATACTTCCACACCAAGAAGCGAGCGGATGAGACCCCCCTGGAGTATCTCCATCGTTTAAATGTCGCTGGCATGAGAGCGGATATCCCCGTCAAAGAAGATGCCAGCCGGTCGGAAGCCGCCCGTGAACATGTGGAACATTTCATCAGCACGTTGGACGATCGGGAGCTGGCAGACCAGCTGGCGTTACTGCGGTTGAAGAATACGACGGAGCTAGAATTGACGTTGCGCACCTACCTAAGAGCGAAGAAGCGAGGCCCCAAGGCGGCAGTTGGAACCGGCCGTTTCAAGTCCCGATTTAACGCGGATCAAAGAGGCCGGCCGCCATCTACCAGGACGGCCCGAGCCGTCCGCATGGTCGCCCGAGAGTCAGACGCGACCAGCTCGGAAGAGGAGTATCAGCGATCTGGGGGCGAGTCTGAGGAGGAACAGTATCGGTACCTTTTCTCGGCAGAAGCCAGTCAGCCGTCCAGGCTGCCAGCCGGGTCCGGTCAGTCGAAGGGTTTTCCGGCTCGAACTGACCAGGATTACCCCAGGCGCAAGTGCACCCACTGTGGGTCCATCAAGCATGACGACCGGAGCTGTTGGAAGCGGCTGACGTGCAAGAAGTGCGAGAGGAAGGGACACCCGGCGGAACACTGCCTGTTCACGTGTAAGACTTGCGGGGAGGTGCATGAGGCGGGACTGTGCCCAATTGAAGAATTCTACAACCAGATGAAGAAGTGGTACGTCCCGACCAAGCATGCTGGAATGCTGCCGCCCGGAGCGGAAAAGATGTTAAACTAGATCGCTCGCCAGGTTGGAATCTGGTTCGAGCCGAGCGGTCTAGTGTTAGTATCTATGCATATGTCGGTAAAGAGGATAATCAAGAAGCAAAGCAAAGGATAACCGACAATACATGTAAGTTTGACGATTACGTCACCCGGTCCCCGGCCGGTACGGCTGACCCCTTCCTGGTGAGCAGTATACGGACGGATGAGTATTCCCGGTCTGAAGTGCGAATGGAATTAAACTTGTTACCTGGCGAGTCGCGAGGTTATTGGAAGTATCACTCGCCGGATAAATGGTTCAAGCAGGCCAAGGCGGATGGAAAAATCAATAACCAGAAAGCTACCATGCTGTTCGACTCTGGCGCGGAAGTGTCTATCGTGGACACCACCTTTGCTCGTAAGGTGGGGTGTGAGATAGACGAGACGAAGCGGCAGGAATGTATCGGCATTGGAGAAAGTTCATACATGACCCAAGGAAGGACAAGAGTCAAGATTACGTTAGCTGGGTCTTTGGTATATTATTTTACCGCCTGGGTAGGCAAGCTGGCCGGGCAGGATGCAATTTTGGGCATGGACTTTATGGTCCCGGCCGGCATACGGCTGGACTTATCGCATGGAACATTGACGTTGCCGGACGAGGTACAGATCCAGCTGGCCGGCCGGCGGCCCTTATATGGCGCCTACGTCCAGTTCCTCAAGCTAGGTCAGTTTGTAACGGTGCCAGTGGGAAAGGCGGTGGAAGTAATGTTACGGCCGCACGACCGACGGAGTAAGTTATGGCTGACAAGGGGCGAGTGCTGGGTACCATCGTTTGTTAAAGGGGGTGGTCATCTCAACTCTATAAGCGTGACCAACATCTCTGAAAAACCCCTCACCTTGCATGAAGATGTGATTATTGGAATGTGGCTGGCCGAGGATAAAGTGCCCCGCCGGCCGGGCTATGTCACTATTGGTTCAAGACGCTATATTGAGTGGCAAAACCTGGCTTTTCAGGCAACCACCGATCTGGTCAGCGAAGAGGAAGAATTAGAAGAGGACCAGACTCCGATGGTGGATAAACCCGAGTACCGGACCCCTTCTAAAATATTGACGCGGAGCCGGCCGTCGCCGGATCCGGCTGAATGTATTGGCCGAAGCTACGCCCCGATCGCGGAACTGGTTTTGCCCACTCAGAGGGAGACGGACGAACGACAGAGTCGGGAGAAAGGACCAAGCAGAGTTGCATATGCGGTCAACCCCGATGACAGTTGGTTTGACGACCGAAGTGAAAGCGGATCGGCCCAGCCGGCCGAGCAGAATTCGGAAATAGCCGAAGGCGGATCGGCCCAGCCGGCCGACCAAGATCCCGAAGCAGCCGAAGCCGATCAAGTCTGCATTCATGAAGGGGGCGAGCTATACGTTGAAGGCATGGAAGAGCAGATGGCGGTGCTACCTGAGGTGACCCCCTGCCCCCCAGCAGTCACTATCGACGATCTACAAGTGGGAGACCCGGATGTGAACACCCCGGAGGAGATCGGCAGATTGAAGGATATTATATGGAAAAGACGACATCTGTTGATCGGACCAGGGAACGCACTTCCTCCGGCCGCCCATGGGGCGGTATGTGATATTGATGTGGGAGGCGCCAAGCCGGTCGCACAGAGATGCCGAAGAGTCGCCCCCAGTATCGGGAAAAGCTGTCAGAGCTTATCAAGGGTTTGCTGGCCACCAAGATAATTCAGCCGTCCACCTCGCCATGGGCTTCGCCCATTGTAAATATTATTAAGAAGAATGGGGTGGATATAAGGTTGTGCATCGATTACCGGCTGGTGAACCGGCTGACTAAGCTGATGATTTATCCGATACCGCTGATAAACGACCTGCTGGAGGACTTGGATAAAGTTTTGTGGTATTGCTCATTGGATATGGCCAGTGGATTCTGGGTGGTCTCTATGACCGATCGTGCACGGGAGATCTCTGCATTCGTGACGCCTTTCGGGTTGTTCGAGTGGAACCGGATGCCGTTCGGTCTGAAGAATGCTCCGCAGATTTATCAACGGCTGATAGATAACGCGCTGTACGGACACTTCAAGATCAAGGCGGATCAAGATCCGGCTCTGGTCGGGGATGTGTTCGCCGAAGGTGACCCGGACCCCGACCCAAACCTTCAGTTTTGGGGCGGCGGTCTTACATTGATGACATTCTCGTTACGGCAACTACCTGGGATTTATTGTGTGACAAAGTGGAGAAGTTGATGATTACGTGTGAAAAGTGGAATCTTTCGATTAGTGTGGTTAAGCGTTTCTGGGGAAAGACTAAGGTGACCTATCTGGGTCATCAAGTGTCGATTGCCGGATTGGAGGCTAATCCGAAGGATTTGGAGTCCTTGAGTAATCTGCCTTTCTCGCGATCCCTAAAGGCTATGCAATCCTTTTTGGGCAGCCTGAATTATTACAGTCGGTTCATCGAGGATTTTGCAGTCTATGCGGCGGTCTTGTATGAGTTGCGGGAGGTGGATTACCATAAGCTGAGAGAGCAGGATAGGCAAGCGGAGACGCAAGCCGGGCCGGCAATTTCAGCCAATGAGGAGGCGCCCTTTTCGGTATTTCAGCCAATGAGGAAGCGCCCTTTTCGGTTATTTCAGCCAATGAGGAAGCGCCCTTTTCGGTTATTTCAGCCAATGGGGAAGCGCCCTTGTCCGCCCAGACAAGCGGCCGGCCGCCGGACCCCGGCGCGGCCGGCCCGGACGACCACATGACCCGAGCGATGGTGGCTTTTGGTATGTTAAAAGCGAAGATGGCGACCACACCGGTCCTGAAACATTTCGATGTTAATAAGACTCCGGTGGTCATCATCTACGCTAACAAATGGGCCATCTTGGCCGCTCTCGTGCAAGAGCATGACGGAGTGTACTGCCCCGTGACCTTCACCAGCCGGACCCTGAAAGTTAATGAAGTTAATTACGGATTGGTGGATAAAGAAGTTCTGGCTCTATTGCGGATCTTGGATGTGTGTTACACTATGCTGGTGTCTCGGCCTATCAAAGTACTATCTAGACGGTCGACCCTATCATGGCTCCTGACGGCGAATGGAATTGACGGTCGGCTGGGGAGATGGGCGGCTCTGTTGTCTCAGTGGTCCCTCGAAGTGATTAAGTGTGCTAAAGGGGAAGAGGAAATACTGGGCACACTGGCTGCCAGCATTACCCCCAGGGCAGAAGTGGAGGAAGCACTGATAGCGATCGCACCTCGGAAGCAGCCTCGACAAACTATCGTATTGCCGCCGCCAACAGTGGGACCCACGGAGGAACTAATGGTTTTGAGTTTCGATGGGTCGGCGAGTGTAAAGAAAGGGGTCGGGGCCTATAGTGCCATTTTGTGGAAGCTGCCCGAATGGAAGGCGATCGCGGCCGCCTCGGATTTCACGCCTGGCATCACGGTGAACGAAGCGGAGTATAGAGGACTGCTGCTTTCCCTAGACCTGTTGGCTGGCCGGACACAGGAGCGGATCATCATATGCGGTGATTTCACTCTAGTGATCGGCAAATCACAGGGGAGATAGATTGCAAGGCGCCACAGCTGAGACTGTTAAATGACCGGTTTATGTCCCCCTCGCGGAGATGGCCAGAGCACGAATTGCTGCATGTCAAACGAGATTGGAATAAGAGCGTAGATCACTTGGCTACGCTGGCCATGCGAGACAACGTAGGGGTAACGGTTTCTGATCCGGCTCTGTTAGCAGACCTGACGGAGATCAACCGGCTGCCCGAGATCATCCATCCGGCCAACACGGAAGAGATAATCCGGGTGAACGCTGTTACCCGATCGCAGAAGCGTCGTTCTTCAGCCGATGGCTCACTATCCCCAGAAACAATGACCGAGGGGATAGTTCAACAGTTGCGAGCAGAGCGGATTCTCCAAGCGCAGAACGAGGAAGAGTGGATAGTGGATCTCAAGTCATACCTTAACGGAGACGTAAATAAACTGACAGCCGAACAAGCTAAAGAATGCTTCAAGTTGGCCCCGGATTATGAAGTGGACGAAAACGGGCTACTGTTCTTCTACCGAGACGCCGACCAGCCGGAGATCGAGAGAGAGAGATCTGCTCGGCTAGTCGTACCCACTACTCTGCAGCCGGATATCCTCCATCACTACCATGTGAGCTTGGAGGGGGGACATCAGGGCATCGGCCGGACATATCACAAGATTAAGACACATTTCCACTGGCGAGGGCTTTATCGTAGCGTTCAGGCCTACGTGGGGAGCTGTCCAGATTGCGAAACCGGGAAAGGCTGGCCGACCATTAGAGGGCGATCGCCTGGGAGCATACAGGCCACCTATCCTTTTCAAGTCATTGAGATGGACCATATCCCGTCCTTACCCAAATCTCGAAATGGGTATACAGAGCTGCTGATCTGGACGGATTTGTTTACCGGGCTGGTTATAGCAAAGGCCAGCTCCACCCGTACCGCCCAACAGGTTGCACAAAGCTACGAGGAATGTGTGTTCAGGCGTTTCGGGGCGAGCGAGGTCATCCGGCACGATAGGGAGCCCGGATTTATGGCAGACGTATTCCGAGCTTTCAATAAGATCTTAGGACAGAAACAGAGCGCCACTATGGCTTACCGCCCGCAGGCGAATGGAAAGGCCGAAAGGATGGTTCAGACTCTAACCAGAGCCCTCAAGATGTATGTGGTGGAGGCGGATCAATGCGACTGGGATGAATATGCCGAGAGACTGGTTTTCGCTCTCAACTCGTCGTACGATCGGGTAAGGGGCGACACCCCTTTTTATTTGGCTTACGGATGGGATCCCCGATCCACTTTGGAAGCCGCCATACCAATAGGGTGCACCAGAAGCCGGGACAGAGACGCCCGCCGCTGGAGGATGGGAGTGCAACGCCACTACTCACTGGCGAGGGAACAAGTAAACGAACGTCTCCGACAAGCAATCAAGGACCGCGCCGATCAAAACAACGACCGCGCCAGGGAACACGGCATCGAGCCCGGCTCCCGGGTGTGGCTGTATCTCGATCGGGTCAAGGAGGGCTATGCACGGAAGCTGGCGCATATGTGGCATGGCCCCTTCCGAGTGGCAGAACTGGTCGGGGGTCATGCAGTTAAGCTGGTCACGATCGGCACGGAATACAGCGTTTTCCCAATAGTACATGTTTCCAAGTTGAAGTTGGTTAAGCATTTCCCGGACCGCCCGAATATACGCCTTACGGGGGAAAGCGACCGGTTGGATTTCGATGAAGCTCTGCTGCCGGAGGACAGTTGGGACAAGCCGTTAGATCCGGATGAGTACGAGGTAGAAGGAATTTTGGACGTCCGGAACGGACAGAAAACCCGGTTTGGGCGGATCCACAGGGAGTTTCTCGTGCAATGGAAAAATTGCGAGGAGCGGTCGTGGGTGGACGAACTGGATTTAAATTGTGGAGCTTTAATGAGAGAGTTCGATCGCCGGCGGGCGAGCCGGAACCGCTTCGGGGTCATGCAAACCCACGAAGAAGGTGGGACCGAGAATTAGTCCGCCCGGCTCCAGAGCAACAGGCACGGCCGGACCAGCTAACACCATTCAGCCGAGCAATCGGCGAATGGAGCTAGTCGGGTCCGACCGGCTTTTTTCGAAGTTATCTTCGAATCAGTATGGTGCCGGACGGATTGGTCTTCGGAGTTATCTTCGAATCAGTATGGTGCCGGACGGATTGGTCTTCGGAGTTATCTTCGAATCAGTATGGTGCCGGATGGATTGGTTTTCCGGAGTTGTCTTCGAATCAGTATGGTGCCTGATGGGAGGAGTCGGACGAGGAAGATGAGCAAGTGGTACTTACGTAAAAAATGGAAAGAAAAGTGTATTATCGAGGTTAATAGCCACTAACGAATGAAGAAGATTAGGGTATGCAAGGCTAGCCTCGTGGGTCGTCCTTGCCCTGTGCCCAAGGTCGAGGACTGGGATGCCAAGCTAGTGGCGATCGAGGCCGCTGAACGCCAATCTTGTCCGTGAAACCTGGGTCATACTGGCGACAAACGATGCCGGGATCGGGTCTGCCCCATGTCGGCTGGTTCACCAGGTTTGCGGGGAGTCTGCAAGGAGTACTCTCCCGCATGGACCATCCATCTGGGAGTCAACTCATCACCTTTCCATTTCATTGCCGCGGGCGCGAATCTCCCGGGCTAGTAAGTACGGCGACCGCAAAGAGCCGTCGAACCCGCGTGACTGAGGGCTGGATTAAGCTCTGCAACTTCGTGGTCTATGGAATCCAGCACGGCCACTGCGACTTGGTTATTTTTCTCCACCCTATCTGCTACATCTGGCCAACCGCGGGTGGAGAAAAGCGGGAACTCGGGAAGGCGGGACTTGGTATCCGGGGTTGGGTAAGTGTCAGGTTGCCACCCTCCAAGCTTCGCTCGATGCTCTCGATCAACAAGATCCGTGGCGCAACCAGATTCGGCAGGATCCCGATCGTCACCCTGGCCTCTGCGTGCCCCGACTCCGGAACAAGTTTTGCTGAGCTTCACGTTTAAGAGTGAGATATATTAATTGGTTTAGAGTTGATAACTATACTAAAATCTTGGCTAATCATACAAACATGTAATATAAAACTAATCTAAAAATACTCTTATTATCAGTTCCCAATTTGCAAATTCAACCACATAGGGTTTGAGCACCAGAAGAGCTACAAAAAGCGATAAGTATACCTAAATCAGTTGGTGTCCCTTTCATCGGGGATGATCCAGGGCCCAGACCTGGTGAACCCTCCGAGGAATGACAAGGACAATAGATGGAGATATCCTCGGACGTTTCCACCACAAATACCCCACCTATGAGGGACAATATTGTGTCGGAAACCCAAGAGTCGGATTCCGAGGCTACGAGTGGACAAAACCCAAAGGAGAACCGGTAAGCAATACCGATAAACCGGTATTGACCACCCCACCTTTAGAATTAAGCCCCACGAGGCCAAATCACGGGAGGTGACTCTAGGAGTAAGTAAAGATGACATTCAACCAGGGAGATAACAATCACACTTATTCAGGGGACGAAACGGCATCTCCTTCTCAAGAACTGCAAGCTAATGTCACCACAGCGGCAGATATGGCCGAAGTTACTGATTCAGGAGAGTGAACGTCAGCTCCCCTCAGGACTTGCGATCAAGTGGCAGTACAGGTGTAGATATGGCCGACGCACAAGCAGCGGGCCTCCGGCAATTAGACCCAGAGTACAAGCATGGCTGGACATCACACAGGAATTGTTCTCGGCAATATACATAAAAGCGAAGGCACAACTGTCAAGACTATCGCCGGGAGCTAAGAGGTTACATATGCACAAACAGGCTGAAGTAGAGCGTCTGATCGATCTATTTGAAGTCATAGTAGTGGATAATAAACAGTGTTGAACCACCTGGAAGGACAAGGCAACTAGCGCGGCTTTAGGAGCCCAGAAGTCCACTCAGTCATTTGAAGCCATCTTGTAGAAGCTACTAGGCCAGGAGAAAATAGAAGGAGCTAACACACAAGTACCATTGTTATCCGGATGGGCGGGCAAGATATCTGGAACAAAGTCTATGGAGCCCCAGCAAACGGTCCAAAAACGCTTCTATTCAGGACGAAAGATTACTCCCAAGAAGAAATTGTGAAATTACGGAAAGTCTGTGAACAGGATTACGGAAAATGTGCGACTTTGCAATGCCGAGAAGGGACGAATGACGAATGGAAGGTAGTGAAAGGGTTAGTGGAAGGAACTATAATTGCATTAAAGCTTCCTCAGTTCATTAAACGAATACGTCCTTTGGAGAGCAAATACGATTAGTACAGACTATACGGGCCCAAGTCGAGGGATGTCTCATCCTTGATTTAAAAGGGAGAACCCAATTAAAGAGGTTTTTCTCAACACAAAAACCATCCAAGAAAGCATAACTACCGCAACGACGGCATGGAATTCCGGTTCACCTGACCTCTGGAACATGGTAGCCCAGGTGAAAACCATCAGTTACAACGCGGGAAATCACTCTTTGTTTTTTTTTACACGGGAAATAGCAAAAAGTTTGAAGGGATGAAATTACCTTTACATCGTTTTTTTTATCATGAAGTAAAAACAATACATACTCAACGGCAATCGGCTTCTAACTAATCCCTGGGGGAACGAATCGAACACCAACGGTGAAATATATTGCCCTCAGGGATTTTATACATGTGTATTTAAAAATATTCATATTACGTGGACTGTGGATTTTTCACGATTTTATGGAATCCTTCATACTATATTGGGCGTTAATTTTCTACTTGATGACATGGATAGTGGAGGTCCCTTTTCAGACACCTCAACACAGTGGGAAATAACCTTTCAATCGGACACTTGTCCACCCACGCTACGTGGTGTGGTACGAATACCTTCGTGTGGAATGATCTTAGTGGTGGAACACCCTACAACGCGCAGAAAGAGACAATGTTTGAGGTGCGGAGCGTTAGGGCATACTATGCTTAAATGTACTTCGACATTGGAGACCTTACTAAAGGACAACTGTATATCAACAACATTTGAGGAAGTGGACAAGGTCAAGATCCCATCTCCAACGTTTAAGGGCCTGGAGAAGTTACGGGAAGATGTTGCAGACCGTTTAAAACAGCAACAAGAAAAAGCAGTTCAAGTTTCGATTAACCAATAGTCGAGTAATGTTGAACCAGACGTCGTTACTTCCAAAGCGAGTTCGTCACGTACCACGGAATCAGGAAATTGTGAATCCCGAAAAGCACAGCACACTTAAGGAAAGGAGAAACAAAAAGGATCGAATCAGTCGAGTAGTACTACCACGGATCCAGACGGTTGGACGACTGTCTCACGGAACTCGCGTACCAGGAGTACAACAGTGAAGAATAACCCGCACGGGCTTTCTATTTCGGAGGCTGTACAACAGAATAATGTTAAATTAGCGCATCGACCGGACTCACAGATAGTAACACCTTCATCGGGCAACCAAACACTAAGGGGTATTATTCGCACACGGAGGTTAAACCTCCCGCTTTGAACACCCCATCCAAGTCCTCCCTGAAACTTCAGGAAACGCATCTGCTGCAGCAACGAAGCAGAAACAAAACACTGATATGAGACCAAGAACAAAGAAAGGCTAACGATTCTATTAGAGGAGGTGGAAAAGCATGAGGGTTCTGTGCATTACAACGTCGTCCCGGAGACGGTAAGTAGCCCTCACCCGGACTCACTTACATAGAGCAGATCTTGGGATTAACGGCAGTTAACACCCCGTCCATGGGGAATTGCCAAGTTTATGTTGTTGGGCAAGCACTTTTCCCGCCCACTTTACAGAACAGTCCGAACCGCATCATTGAGAAGTACCACGGGTATTAAAAGAAGGATGTCATGCCCGGGCAATGATTGACTTTGACGTTAAATTTCCGCATGGGATTAAAAAGCAGATGCTCTTAGCTCTCGGGCGAGGTTATGACAGGGTCTCACCGAAAGAGTGAAAAATCACAGATGCGTTTTGAGAGATGACACATCTACCATAACATCGCAGAATACTCAGCTATCAACATATAGTGGACAGGCTCCGTGGGGCCCGGTTTCATGGGAAGGGGGTATGGATGGGTTACTCCTGCGCCTCCAGGGTCCCACTATTCATCACGCCTTTAAGATGGAAATTGAGGAAATTATTTTAACACACGATCCTAGGATGTGTGAAGCCTTATTGTTTTTACAGATACTGTTGGCCGCCTTCATTCCCAGAACAGGAACGCATCATCCATCTGGACATTTCTAACCAGGGTGTATGGGACCGGTTAATGCAGCAATACCAAATACCACAACCGATTCTGGAACAATGGCGATGTAAGATTTGGAAAAATAGGATTGAGTCGCCGGAGATACTGTTACTAGTCTCAGACCACCCCATGTCAATGTGAGACAATCAGCACCGATCGATGACACACAATGGCCTATTATATTGTATTTTGGGGATGCACATTACTTGGCTTTTTTATTCATGGTACCAGACGGTTCCAGTCAGACCATAACCAAGACAATTTGGATGTAGACTTGGCGGGTAGTGGTAGCGACGAAGCCAACGAAGATTCAACGATGACAAAGCAGAAGCAGACAGTTCATCACAAAAGGATTGCAAACCAACAGAGCCTGAGCATACTGTGGGGTGAGAAATCACAGATGGTTTTTGAGAGATGACACATCTACCATAACATCGCAGAATACTCAGCTATCAACATATAGTGGACAGGCTCCGTGGGACCCGGTTTCATGGGAAGGGGGTATGGATGAGTTACTCCTGCGCCTCCAGGTTCCCACTATTCATCACGCCTTTAAGATGGAAATTGAGGAAATTATTTTAACACACGATCCAAGGATGTGTGAAGCCTTTTGGTTTTAACAGATACCGTTGGCCGCCTTTCAGTCACCAGGTTATGATCCCTCCCAAAGTTTCAACGATGACACAGAACCGAGCAATAAGCGTCACTGTACTCAATCGAACAAGAAGTGAACTGCGGGGACTATGAATCCCAGAGGAACCATCACGAGCAGCACCAGTCATCTGTAGCGCGAGAACTTATTGACGATTTTGAAGAGACGATTGATGATTCAGACCATGATTATGGAGAGAGTAACACATGGTTCCAAATCTGGGACACCGATCAAGAGGGGAGGGAACGCCACACCAAAATCCAATTTCCTGCAGTATCTGGACGGGCAATTGTCCACTGTTAATGTTAAATCAGTATATCACTTCCAAATCTTATCATAACAAATGTTTTAGCTTACTTTACTAT
>MIQA02000750.1:0-45564 GCA_001887855.2 Sclerospora graminicola | reverse complement strand
ACTCTGACATCGGCAACTTGCTCTTTGATGATCTGCATTGGCTCGATATATTTCTCGTGTAAAGATCCACACGAACATTATATAAGCGCCCAATGATCATGCAAGTGTCCGTACCTTACGACGCGCTACATTCGCTTCACTGCACACGGATGCGACACCGTTTCCGACGGTACATCGTCGTTCGCTGCCTGCAAATTGATCGGCGGCCTACCCACACAAACGTCGTCAGCACACAGCTCGTCTCCACGTTCTTGAGTAGCAGCGCACCGTAATAGAGAACATACGCGCACTGTAGTCCGCCCAATACCTCACAGCGCAGCGCTGTTAGACCTCAGCTCAACGGGACCGACACAACAAGGCGAACTTACCGCCCAATGCACTCGATCACACAGCGGCTTTACCTGACACAAAAAATCTGAGGAGATCAAAGCATCAGTCTCTCATAAACGACGCTTCTCGTCTCTCGTCGGCGTACCTGCGCGTCTGGAAGGCGCTCGGCTTAGTTGAGTCGGCGGCGCGGCGGGTTCTAGCGTGTGGTCTCGTGGTTGTGAAGAGTGACTGTGTGGGAACCGATGGCCGGATAATGAAAGATTCCCAATATTGACCAACAAACGTCGAATCCGATGGAAAAATTTTCTGCTCCCTCTCTTACACAGTTGGCTCAATTACAGACGGGGTTTCGTGTATCGACATTATTCGGCTTTTGACTGAGCGCCCCATTTTGCCGTGGATAGCCGAAGTTAGAGCTTACAGTAGTACAATTATTTTCTAATACATTTCAAGTACTAACAGACAAATAAACGTATCACTATACAAAAGCAAACTTTAGCCCTATTATTACTAAATAAGAAAAGAAAATCTTTTTGTTTCTTAATTTCATACACGTTCAGTTTTACTTTCATTTTGCTCATCTGATTCAGAATTGTTCATTTAATGTGTGTTGCCCACCTCAATATTAGTTATACATTCACTCTAAGATGCATTCTTAACGGGATCATGAGCCGTGATCCCGCCAGAAATAGACGCTCTGATTGGCTAAAAGTGCTCTGATCTGCTATGTCCCGTCCACGCACATGCGGCTCATGATCCAAGATGGGCTCATGACCCGAAATGGGGTCATGACCCTATTGGTTTCGATCTTGCAAACACCCAGCACAAAAATGACCACTACGCGCCGACGAGC
This sequence comes from Sclerospora graminicola, assembly GCA_001887855.2. Lineage (NCBI taxonomy): Eukaryota > Oomycota > Peronosporomycetes > Peronosporales > Peronosporaceae > Sclerospora > Sclerospora graminicola. The sequence goes on along the minus strand of MIQA02000750.1, from coordinate 44,381 downwards.
GAGGAGGAAGCTGCTTCTTGCAGTCATCGCTACTGCAGCTGGAGTCGTAACGCGCAAGCCTACCGCAGGGATAACCGACAGCGTCTTGATTGAGATCGTCACATGGAGAGTCTTCTCGTCAAGAACGAGTTCAAAAAATACTACAGAATGGGCGCGTCCTCTTTCGAAAATCTACTAGGACTAGTTGCTCCCGCATTAACTCGTGACACTGCTCGTTCATGGTGCAGAACAGGGACCCATCCGATCACCCCCACCAATATGATGCAAATGACCATTTCGTGGTTAGCCGGCGGCAGCTACCATCAGCTACGAGTTATTGTAGGAGTTGCCCGCAGCACATTCTACTCAATTATATACGAAGTCTTGGGTGTCATCAATGGTTTAGATATGCTCGCAATAAAGGCCCTATCTGACAGCGCAACTGCCATCGAAAAAACAGCGCGGGAAGTCAGTGCGATGAGTACCAACGGCATTCTCACGGGTTGCCTCGGGTGTGTCGACGGATGGCTGTGCTCTATATCCACTCCACCTTCTAAAGCGGTGCCTGACGCTCGTGCATTCTTCTCTGGTCACTACCAAGAATGTGGAATTAACGTGCAGGTCATGTGTGACAGTTTCTCTCGATTTACTGGATTTTGCATTAAATCTCCCGGAAAGGTTAGTGATGTGACGGCCTTCAGCAAATGGAAACTGAGCAAGGGATTCAAGAGATCTCGGATGCGAGGTTGGGTCTCGTGCTTGAGATTACTGATCGAACCTTTTGTGGTATCGGTAGCCTTTCGATAACGATATCGTTTACGATCCAGTGCAATAAAGCTGTCAGAAAAATCGTCCTTGCTATCAAAAGAGCTTTGAGTGACTGATTTTTGCTGCTTGTGACGTTGAGGTGGAAGCTCCCCCCGCTTCCGATGAACACATTGAGATTGAGATGTGGCTTTCTCGTCTCGCATCAACGACTGTTTCACTCGTTTTGGTGCTTCTTTCACCTCGCGTTCGGTCTTACCACCATGTCGGTATTTTTCCTTTGGTCTGAGGCATTCGTCTGGAGAGAAGTTTAATCAGGAGCATTTTGTGAACTCTCTTCACTAGCGTCACTCAATGACTGTGCATAGAGATCAACACTCTTTGGACGTTCGAACGCGCGTGGTTCTCGTCGATTGCTGGAATGTTGTCGATCAACTCCGTTGGCTCCATCTAGGCGACGTAAAGATTGTGATGTTTTGCTATGTTTTTCGCTAGAATCAGTGCCGCTTCCGTCCAACTCTTCGCTTTGTTGACTCTTACGGTCACTGGACGTGGTCAAAGGACTGTGCGCTGAACGTTTAGCACGCCGTTTATCGGATTTTTTGTCAACGGGAACCTCTCCGACCGCGGAAACGTTATCTTTGCCCTCTTTCAAATGATTCGAAGTGGATGAATGCTCGTGATCGCTTCCTAAAAACAAATCTTCATCCTCGTATACTTGATTCGCATCTGAATTTTTCTTACAATTGCTTCAAGATGTTCCACTGTTTTGGGAAATACGTTCGTTGAGAGGGTCTTTGTTACCCCGTGGAGTCACTTTCTCGTCTGATGTATTAAAATATCAACAGCCTCGTTTCTGTGGTGAAGCGATCTGACAAAATGTTAAGAATAAGGTGGACCACACATGACCGTTGATTGGTGACGATGGGAACAGCCATCAAGATGGGACATTTGGTGGGTGGGACAGGATGATCTCGTATACGACGAAAGGTGGTTGACAACGGGCTTTCGTAGTGTAAAGGGATAGGCCAAGTACCGTTATTGCGCCTGGTCCCGGATATTAATGGAATGGCGAAGGTCACGATACGATCGGGATATTGCGTGTTAAGTGAAGTTCGTGCGGACGTACATGGCTAGATCGACTGAGATAAACTGGAGATACGGCATCAGTGGCGAAGTAATATATCAGGAACAGCAGACATATGAGTTATGAACAGTACAGATGTTGAAGTTGGGCGTGGTATGGAAATCCCGGCCCGATCGGCCGAGTCACCTAACTCTGCCTTAGAATACGAAGATCAGGTACAGGACAGAACTGGGTATGTGGAGTGGCGAGCCGGGCGAGCATTACCAAGTTGAGGCAAGCGGTGAGAGTTGATGGATCCATCCAGAATTGATGCAAGAAGGTCCGATCAGGTCCAACTTCACGAGAAATGCTGAGTCGGTGCGATCTTGACACCCCGACAGGTGGTGAAGGTCAAGAACATGGTCGAGTGAACAGGCAAAGTCGAGGTGATGGTAACCCTGAGGTGTTTCGAGGTGATCTGGGGCTGATCACCCTGATCACTGCCCCGATCACTCTGCCGATCGCTGTGCTGATCATGATCTGAACCGATCGGCCCCAAACCGGCTTCCAGGTGTGAAGAGATATGGAGTTTTCAGTTAAGCCGGGTTGGATGTGAGGCGACCAGTGTCCGAAAAGCAGATCTCGAGTGGGTTCCAGGCTGTTTATCGAGAGATCAGGATGGTTGATGATCGCCATAGAGTTTGACCATAATCGGGTCAGAAGTGGTACGGATCAGTTTGAAGGTGCAACAAAGATGGGTAAGGTGGTACTACGCAACCGTGCGACGAAGCGAACAGGATCGAAGTATGAGGCAGGCACATGAGTTGGTGTATGGTACACTAGGTATAGGACATTGCATATATAATAACAGGTTTTGATTTACCCCCTAAGCAAAGAGTCGCTCCGCCACGTGTCGCGGTCATTGGGAGCACAGGGTTAACTAGGCCCCTGTCGTAATTCCCGGTTAAGACGCGCTTAGACGCATTTTGGCTTACCGGAAGGCCCCCGACGGGTTTTGTTTAGTTTTTCAAACCTCACCCCCCACGCGCACGTGTTTGGAACACGTTTATTATTGGAAAGGTTTTGTGGAGATAACGTTTGTAGATTACTGTGGAAGATCGTGGTTTGATCGCGTTTTTCTTGGTTTCTCGTTGTCTCTCGTTCTTATTGGCTGGCCTGATCGGACGAAGTTTCCCGATCAGTGCCTAGATACTGAAGTTAAGTATCGACCCCGACTCGTTCTCCGGTGAAGATTTCCACCCGAGGACACCCCCGTCTCGAGAAGGTCATCCCCTCCGACCTGATCAAGATCATCGTTTTCGTCACCGAGTCCACCTGATTGAGTGTAACCACCCCCGATCAATGGGTACACAAGGTGAGATGAAGTTAAGTATGGATTCTATCGCACATGATGACCGGTCGGATGACCGGGAAGATCGGATCAGTCACCATAGTGGTGATTCATCCGATTCTGATGGCGATCAGGATCAACGGAGTACCCCCTCCGATAGTTGGTCGTCCGGGCCAGTGGGTATCCGGATTCCACCCAAGACATCCGTCCTGGATTTGGAAATCGGCTCCACCACAATGGTGCGCGTGCCCGGATCACTTGGTGACTCAGGATATCACCGTGATTCCTTTGATGATGAAAAGATGTGAAAATCAAAGTGGAGGAAACTTTTTCGGGTGTATTGGAGGAAGGCGTATCGCCTCCGATGCTGTCCAAACCTAAAGGAAGCGATGGTCGACCTGGTCTGGTGGAGTTCCAGGTCGAAATTAAAGATGAAACAACTCCCCACATGGCCCCGATCGGGGCCGATCTGGGTTATAGTAAAGTTAACTATAACCCGGGAAAGGATCGAGGTGCTAACCTCGATCCTATGCATAAGAAGAAAATGGAAAAAGACAGAAAAAACATGGGGGCGGATCATTGTGATCCACCTAAAAAATATGTGAAACCTAAACCGAAGATCTTCGAGGAAGACGAAGAGAAGACCGAACCAGCTGAGAAGACCACTGTTCAAGATGTAGAACGACTGTTCTATCTTCGAGAGTTTCACAAGTTCCTAGCTACCAACCGAGTGATGAAGATCATAAAACCCAAGATCATCGGGAAGCTTGAAGGTCGGGCGACCAGGCCGGTTATCACAGGCAGTCAACTTGACCTGATCAGGAACCTCTTGGCGCAGATCGACGAAGTTGGTTTCACTACTGGTGCGTTCGACGCGAATATGCTGTTCGATCTAGACCAAGGGACGATCAGAGAAGCTATGACAACTCTGTATGATCACCTTGCCTCGCTACTCGGGGCGAACCCCGTGGTCCAGTCGCCGATCGCGGATCCTTCACACCGATCGCAGTTGGTTGAATATCCTATGGATATTGAGTCAATATATCAATCGTCATCACAGTCTGGAGCGGACTCTACCACTCCTCGGTTGGAGTAACTCGTATGACGTTGGGCCCGAAAGGGATCAAGCACATTGACCCCAAGATCGAGTCGCAGAGCAGGAAAAGGAAGCCCGAACCTGGTCGAGTCGGATCAGATGACAGTTTTGAAGATGCTCAAGAAGTTGCACAGAACAATCCGACTCCCAACAGTAACCCTACCAACATACCAGAAGTCCCAGAGCAAATGAGAACCATGTTCGCGACTATGATGAATCGATTTGTGGGTGAACAATACGGATTACCTCAGTACACACCTGGGCAAGGACAACCATGGCGATCGACACCAAACATGAACCAATCCACTGCTAAACCAGTCAAGAAACCTGTGGATGTGGATATGGAATCAGTTCGATCAGCCGGAATTGTTCGATCAATATGCCAGGTCTGTCACCAAGATCGACTCCATAGATCACCTCCACGTAGTGATGTGGATATGGAATCTGATGGAGAAATCAGTCAAGATTTTGATCCGGATTATTTGGATATGGAGATGCCTCGTAGCGCAAATATGGCCTCCGCGCAGGCATTTGACAGTGACTCTGGAACGATCACTCGAGTTCGGCTGTCGGCGATCTCGGAATTAAAAGATTTCACCGGCAAGGATATGGACGATGATCAGGCGAGAGCTTGGTTGAGTCGGACTAAATCAGCCTTTTTGAGAGATAAGACACCGGAAGGTGAAAGATGTCTGATTTTCGCTGATCTAATGAAAGGTCCGGCCAAGAACTGGCTTAAGCAGCTGAGCCGAGAAGTGCGTTTGAAGTGGCCTCAATTGTGTGAAGAATTTGAAGAACAATATTGCAACTCAGGGGTGTCTGTCGCGAGACAGTATTACCATATGAAGAAAAGATCCGATGAAACACCGATTGAATACTTTCATCGGCTGAATGTTGCTGGTCTACGCGCGAAAATGCTGATCAAGGATCCACGACACCCGAATATGGCTCGCGAGCATGTCGAACACTTTATTGGCACTTTGGACAATCGTGATTTGGCTGATCAGTTAACCCTGCTACGTATAAGCAATTCGGAGCAATTGGAACTAACTCTGAGAACGCTGCAACGGGCCAAAAGTCGACAACCCAAGGTCGAGGTAGGATCGAACCGGTACCGGTCGAAACCACATCCGGACCAGGGCAAGATACCAGCGGCACGACCAGCCAGAGCGATTCGGATGATCACGAAGGAATCAGACAGTTCCAGTTCGGAAGAGGAAAGTGGTCAATCAAGTTTAAGCTCGGATAAGGAACAGTATTGTCATATCTTTACGATGGAGCCAGTATACCGCCCGAGATCATCGATTAACGGCATGGATGGACGAAAATCTGGTGGGGATCAACCTGATCAGGACCGATCTCGCAAGAAATGCGTGCATTGTGGGTTGGCCAGACATGGAGATCGTGATTGCTGGAAAAGAATTACGTGTGGAAAATGTGATCGTAAAGGTCACCCTTCGGATCATTGTTTTTTCGTATGTAAAACCTGTGGGAAGATTCACGACGCCGGTGCCTGCCCTATTGAAGAATTTTTCAATCTGATGCGCAAGTGGTATGTGCCGACTAAACATGCTGGCATGCTCCCACCAGATGTCGAGAAAATGTTAAACTAGATCGCTCGCCAGGTTGGAATCTGGTTCGAGCCGAGCGATCTACGTTCTGCATTTATGCATATGTCGGTAGCGGGGATAAGTTTGAGGAAAAGAAGATAACCGACAATACATGTTCTAATTCAAATTGCATCGATCGATGTCCGATCTACAGTCTCAGAGTGGATGAATATTCCCGATCGGACGTGATCATGGAGTTGGATCTACTGCCTGGTGAATCCCGAGGATACTGGAAGTATCACTCTCCCGACAAGTGGTTTAAACAAGCAAAAGCTAATGGAAAGATCAACAATGAAAAAGCCACTATTCTATTTGACTCTGGGGCGGAAGTCTCGATCATCGACTCCGCCTTTGCTCGTAAGGTGGGATGTCGTATAGACAGTACACAGAGGCAAGAATGTGTTGGGATCGGCGAGAGTTCATATATGACGGAAGGACGATCACGTGTGAAGATCACCCTGGCAGGATCCTTGGTCTACTATTTTAATGCTTGGGTTGGCCGGTTAGCCGGTCAAGACGCGATATTGGGGATGGATTTTATGGTACCAGCCGGTATACGACTTGACCTATCTCATGGAACCCTGACTCTGCCGGATGAAGTGCAGATTCAGTTATCTGGCCGACGACCTTTATATGGTACTCATGTACGGATGTTAAAAATGGGTCAGTACGAGAACATCGGGGTGTCCCGATCAGTCGATGTCATGATTCGGCCGAGTGATCGGCAACAGAAATTGTGGCTAACCCGTGGTGAACGATGGGTACCAACGTTCGTTAAGGGTATCGGCAGATCAAGTTACATCAGGGTTACGAATATATCCGATCAGCCGCTAATCGTTCACGAAGACATGATCCTAGGGATGTGGTTACCCGAAGGGAAAGTACCTCGACAGATTGGGTATGTCTCAGTGGGATCACGAAGATATATTGAATGGCAAAATCTGAGACCTGATCAGTGACGAAGCCTTAGCAGACGAAGATACCTCACCAATGTTTGAGAATTTGGAATATGCTTTTCCGACTAAGCTGTTGACCAGTAGACCGTCGGTCGAAGCGACAGGGGAAAGCCGGGTCAAAAAAGGTCCACAAGTTTTGAGTATTATTAGACCCGGCTCACCAAAAGCAGCAGGTCCAGAGCGCGAAATTATGGTGACGAGTTCAGAAACGATCCTGAGGAGAAAAAGGAGGATGAACCTGCCGAAGTCGTTAAGGACGAAAGTGAACCCGAAGTAGATCACCAGTTGGATGACTCACAAGGGGCGGCCCAAGATAATGCCGAACCGGAGGAAGTAGATCCGGTAGACGAACAAGTGTGTATACATGAAGGTGGTGATCAGTACATTGAAGGTATCGAGAAGCAGATGGCAGTTTTGCCGGAAGTATCGTCCAATATACCAGAAGTCACCATGGAGGATCTACAGGTCGGTGATCCCGAAGTGAACACTCCCGAGCAGATCGATCAGCTAAAGAAGATCATCTGGAAAAGGCGCCATTTACTGATGGGAAAGGGTAACGCCCTACCCCCAGCGGCTTGCGGAGCTGTCTGTGATATAGACGTGGGAAATGCGAGACCGATCGCTCAACGTTGTCGCAAAGTTGCACCTCAATACCGGGAAAAGTTATCCGATTTGATCAAGGGCTTGTTGAGTACAAAATCGTCCGACCTTCAGAATCGCAGTGGGCATCATCGATTGTGCTTGTGATAAAAAAGAACGGGGTCGATATTCGATTATGTATCGACTATAGAATGGTGAATCGCCTCACGAAGTTGATGGTCTATCCGATGCCCCTGATCAATGATTTACTGGAAGATCTGGACAAAGTTTTATGGTTTTGTTCGCTAGACATGGCTAGTGGTTTCTGGGTGGTTTCAATGACTGATCGTGCTCGAGAGATTTCGGCTTTCGTTACACCCTTCGGTCTATTTGAATGGAACCGGATGCCGTTCGGTTTAAAGAACGCTCCACAGATCTATCAGAGATTGATTGACAATGCTCTCTATGGATATTTCCAGATCAGTGCCGATCGAGAAGCCACCGATCTACATGATGTGTTTACGGAGGGTGAACCGGACCAAGATCAGAGACGATCAGTTTTGGGAAGGCGATCATATATAGACGACATCTTGGTTACGGCAACATCATGGGATATGCTATGTGATAAGGTCGAACGACTCCTTGACACTTGCGAACGCTGGAATTTATCGATCAGCGTAGTCAAGATCTTCTGGGGTCAACCCAAGGTCGCCTACCTTGGCCATAATGTGTCGAGTCAGGGCCTGGAGCCAAACCCCAAAGTTTTGGGCGCTGTCAGTAACCTGCCTTTTCCCCGATCACTGAAGGCTATGCAGTCTTTTCTCGGATCCCTGAATTATTATAGCCGGTTTATCGAAGACTTCTCGATATATGCCGCTATATTATACGAATTGAAGGAAGTGGATTATCATGGGCTACGAGAACGTGATCGAGTGGGAAGTCACTGAGTGAGACTGGTCGCGAACCGAAGTTATCGAATCGAATCTCAAGACTGGATCGCTGATCGATCGAACTGTGCCAGGGTCAGATGTTCATATGGAACGAGCTATGGTAGCTTTCAGTATGCTGAAGGTGAAGATGATTTCAACTTCGATACTAAAGCATTTTGATCCGGAAAAGATTCCCGTGGTGATTCTATACGCCAGTAAATGGGCAATATCAGCCGCACTGGTCCAACACTGGTCCAAGATCACGACGGAGTATATTGCCCAGTGACGTTTACAAGCCGGACATTAAAACCGAACGAGGTCGACTACGGCATAGTGGATAAAGAAGTGCTGGTACTATTACGCATATTGGATGTCTGTTACTCTATGCTGGTGACTAGATCGATCAAGGTATTGTCTAGGCGATCTACGCTGGCTTGGTTATTGTCCGCGAATGGGTTAGACGGGAGACTGGGGCGATGGGCAGCGCTGTTATCTCAGTGGACCTTGGAGATCATCAAATGCACCAAGGGTGAAGAAGAAATTCTCGGTACGCTAGCAGCCAGTATCACACCCCGATCAGAAGTCGATGAAGCTCTGATCGAGGTCGCTCCTCGGAAGCAACCGCGAGAATCAATCATTATACCCCCACCGATCGTCGGCTCGGAGGAAAATCTGATCGTTGTAAGCTTCGACGGATCAGCGAGCGTGAAGAAAGGCGTAGGGGCATATAGCGCGTTGTTGTGGAAATTGCCGGAATGGACTGTCATATCTGCTGGTTCAGACTATACCCCGGGCATCACAGTCAATGAAGCCGAATACCGTGGTCTGCTGCTAGGTTTGGATCTCCTGCAAAAGCAAAAGAGTGGAAGGGTAATCATATGTGGAGATTCAAATCTGGTGATCCGGCAGATCACTGGAGAAATCAATTGCAAGGCTCCGCGTTTGAAGTTGTTGAATGATCGTGTTATGAAAGCTCTACGTAGATAGCCAAGTCATGACCTCTTACACGTGAAACGCGACTGAAACAGGAGTGCGGATCACCTAGCCACGATGGCCATGCGTGATCAGACTGGATCGATGATTACCGATCAAGCATTGATGGAGGAATTGGTCGAGATTAATAGGTTGCCCGAGCTGATTCATTTTGAAGATAAACAGGAAGCAGAACAGGTCTCGATCATGACGAGGTCACGAGCCAGATCAACACCCAGCAGGCCACTTTCTCGAGAAAGTCTAACAGAAGAAATAGTACAGGAGATGCGGATTGAAAGAATTCTCAAGGCACAAGACGAAGAAAAATGGATCGTTGATTTGAAGGCTTTTCTGAATGGAGACTTGGAGAAATTGAGCCAGACTGAAGCAAAAGATTGTGCTAAGATCGCGTTCAGCTATGAGATTGACGAAAACGATTTGTTGTTTTACTATGCCCAAGCTGATCAGGCTGACGCAGATCTGGACCGATCAGCAAGACTTGTGATTCCGAAGACCTTACAAGCAGATGTCTTGCATCATTATCACGTCAGTTTAGAGGGTGGTCACCAGGGCGTGAGTCGGACGTACCACAGGATTCGCAAGCATTTCCACTGGAGAGGTTTATATCGAAGTGTCCAAAAGTTTGTCGGAACGTGTACAGATTGTGAAACCGGGAAGAGTATGCCGAATATCCGGGGAAGATCACCCGGAAACATCCAAGCGACTTACCATTTCCAAGTGATAGCGATGGATCACATACCTTCCTTGAAAATCATTCAAAGGCAATACAGAACTGCTGACTTGGACTGATCCGTTCACGGGATTGGTGATCGCGAAAGCGGGATCTACCCGAACAGCCCAACAAGTCGCCTGCAGTTATGAGGAATGTGTCTTTAGGCGGTTTGGAGCAAGTGAGGTGATCAGGCACGATCGGGAACCAGGTTTCATGGCTGAAGTTTTTCTATCATTTAATCAGATGCTTGGTCAGAAACAAAGTGCAACCATGGCCTACCGTCCGCAGGCGAACGGCAAGGCCGAGCGCATGGTGCAGACGCTAACCAGAGCTATTAAGATGTATGTCGCGGATTCCGCTCAACGATATTGGGGTGAGTATGCAGAGAGACTGGTGTTTACGTTGAATTCTTCTTTCGATCGGATCAGGGGAGATACTCCGTTCTACTTGGCGTATGGTTGGGACCCCCGATCTACTATCGAGTCGGTGATTCCCGTCGGATGTACCCGAGGTCGAGATCGCGAAGCTCGTCGATGGCGTATGGGACTCCAGCGCCATTACCAGCATGCGCGGGAACAAGTGAATGAACGACTGCGGAGGGCGATCCAAGAGAGAGCTGATCGGAATAATGATCAAGCCGATTCGCATAATATCGAACCGGGATCAAGGGTCTGGCTTTACTTGGATCGCGTGAAAGAAGGATACGCCAGGAAGTTAGCGCATTTGTGGCATGGACCATTCCGTGTATCCGAATTGATCGGCGACCATGCTGCCCGGTTAATTACGGCTGGTAATTATGAAGTTTTCCCGATTGTCCACTTGTCGAAGCTGAAGCTAGTCCGGGAATACCCCGATCGCCCAAAAACCAGGTTGTCATCCGATGATCAGCCAAGGTTTGACTTCGACGAAGCTCTCTTGCCCGAAGACAGTTGGGAAAGAACGTTGGATCAAAATGAATTTGAAGTGGAAAAGATTTTGGATACCCGATCGGGCAAGAGGACCCGATTTGGTCGAACCCATCGTGATTACTTGGTTCAGTGGAAAGGTTACGACGATCCAGCGTGGGTAGATGAACGGGATCTGAACTGTGGAGCTTTACTAAGGGAGTTTGAACGTGATCGGGTGAGACGAAACCGATTTGGAGTTATGCACACTCACGAAGAAGGTAACCAAGAGTCTTAATAGTCCGGGTTGACATAATGTGATGGATCATCCAATGGTAATGGTCAAACAAGTTGAGATCAAGTTGGTTGAGCTGGTTCAGATTCAACGGACATGTATATACATATAATTCACGAAAACTACATTTGCGTGCATATGAACGATCGACATACAAGATGAAGATAGTGCTGGAGCCTGGACATGAAGTGTGGACATGGAACATAAAAGTTGTCAGAAAGCTGTCGTGATATATTAATGATTAAAAAACAAAATGAAACGAAAGCTGATTATCACGATAATTACGGGCCATACTTCGCGCGCAGACGGGAGATCTTGAGCGCCGGATGATCCATGGGGCTTGAGCGGTATTGGTTCCGCCAGGGCTCTTGACGATCAACAAAGTCTAATGCATCGCGCAACGTGCCGATCAGAGTCGGGTGCCCATAACCAGGATACCAATCCCTGCCGTCGGCCTTGACGCCTCGCATTTCCGTCCAGCGAACAGGCAGATGCAGCACGGCGGGGAACAGGAAAACGTCCAAGTCGCACTCGCCGCGCTGTATCCCATCAACCACATAGTCGCAGATCACGGCCCCAGCTGCTCCAGCTTTGGTGCGTCGACGCTTGCGAGGATGATAGTAGTGCTCAAGCCACGCGTCCTTACGCATCTTCGCAATGATCGGGAAATGGTGAGTTGCCTCCCATAACGCCTGAACATGTTCCCGATAATACGAGGCCAGGTGTCCCTGCAGATCTCTAAACCAGGGGCGATCGGGGAAGTCCAACCCGGCCATAGGCGTCATGAGAACATCCCAAGGCTCTGAATCGATCAAGAGTTTAAAAGCTCCGGGTGTCAGAACATCAGATTGCCACTGCGTGTCCTTGGGTGCCGGCGACCTGATCGGAAAAATCCATCCTGGCGGACGGGACTAACAGCGAGGGATGAGTTTGCGTCATACCAAAAGAATAAATCCCATACCTGATCGGCACTCCAGGGTCGTCGGATCACCAGATGGGTCTTCGACGGTTCGCCCTGCATAACGACGTATAGATCCATGAACTTCTCCTTCGTATCATAACTGTAGTCGTCTTGATGGATCGTCGATTTAGCCGCTGGAACGAAGACACCAGTGAAGTTGGGCGGTCGGGTGGTCGGCATCGTACCGACGGCCGGAGGAGCGCTAGAAGCGGCCGAAGCCGGTCGCTTGTCTTCCAGATTGTCCTCGTCATCGCCGTCGGAGTCAAGCAAAGCGACGGCCTGGGTCAGCGAGGTTGAGCCCGACGAGGCCGCCACCGGAATCCGACGATCAGCGCTGCGTGATCTGGCCAAAGCAGTTCGCGTCCTTTCGTCCAAACCTGTCGACTCGTCATCAGAGTCAGCGATGAGACGAGAGCGCTTGGCAGGAACCATCTTCTTTTTCGATAGGCTTGTTCGTTTGCGCTTCGCCGAACTCAAGATCGACGAGACCGGTCTCGAAGCTAGTGGCGAACGGGATGGAGTGGACGCAGGAGCCGCTGCTTGCTGATTACTGGCTGATCAGCATCCATGTTAATCGGCGAAGAAGCGACGGAGATAATCCAAGAGGCATATACGACTGTGTCCCAGCCGGGACAAGAGAGTTGATCAGCTTAGGGAGTCCCGGTGGAGCCGTCCGAAGCGACCCCGAATCAGCGTTCGGGTCGGTCCACCTGTCCATTGTCTGGTGGGCGATCTTCTTCAAGTCGCCATGGCATTGGGTCCAAGTGCGCTCATTGAGCTCCAGGGTTTCAAGCTTAACCCGAGCAAGATTAAGCTCGCGCCGGCGATCTTCAGCCTCCTTCTGGTTCTCGCTCAACCTTTTTTGTATGTTGGCACGGCCGATGCGCGAATCAGAAAGCTGTTTCACCAAGAGCTGGACCTGTTCATCCGTGTGACGCATCTCGACTTCCAAGCGCTCCACTTCCTCGGCGGTACGAATTTTGTTCCGGAGTAGCTGATCATGGTCGCGACGGTAGTCATCGAGCTGTTGCAAATGACCCACCATCTCGACCATCGAACACTTCATCGCCTCGATGCGCTCGTCTGGAAGCAAGGACAGAAGAAGTTATATATATTGCAGAAGAAGCAGATGGGTTGGACATACCTTGATTGCGGACGGTGATAGACAGCGAGCGAATCATCGATTGCAGAGAAGCGACAGTATCCGAAGGCTTAGCGGAGACGCGCAGGGCATCGAGATCAGCAGACAACTGATCTCGATCGACTGTTAAACCTTGGACGCGGTTCGTCATGTCCAGCAGATCTTGATCAAGCTTGTCGCGATCCAGTCGTAAAGTCGACAGTTGGTCTGCCAGGTCGGCAGAATCGCGCTCCAGACGATCTATGACGACCCGGTGATCAAACAACTCGGCACTAAGCGTCCGGTTAGCATCGTACAGGGAAACTAACTCAGTAATTGCGCTCTGGAGCTTCAATCGCAGTCGGCAAGTTTCTATGGGCCCCAGCGTGAGCGAGCCCGTCCTTTCCACCAGACGAGCCAGTTCCTCCAAATAACTAGCGGGGCGACTCGGAGAAGGCCGAGCAGGGAAACTTAAAGGCGGGCGATAAGAAGTCAGGGTCGTCGTGGGGGAGATGAAGCTGGTCGTGATCGTGGCGGCGGTCGAGATAGGAGAAGTCGCAGAAGTGGCTGAACTTGGCCCGAGAGACGAGACGCTGGTCGGAGAAGCAGCCGAGGAGATAGGGAACAAAAGAGGAGGCCAACTTGAATCGGACATGGCTGGTCGCTAAGTGGAAGATTTGGAAATGGATGAGTCGAACTGCAGTCGTTGCGTGGCTGCAGTTTGGCTCAGAGGCGGCTGTGGTGAAGCGATCTGACAAAATGTTAAGAATAAGGTGGACCACACATGACCGTTGATTGGTGACGATGGGAACAGCCATCAAGATGGGACATTTGGTGGGTGGGACAGGATGATCTCGTATACGACGAAAGGTGGTTGACAACGGGCTTTCGTAGTGTAAAGGGATAGGCCAAGTACCGTTATTGCGCCTGGTCCCGGATATTAATGGAATGGCGAAGGTCACGATATGATCGGGATATTGCGTGTTAAGTGAAGTTCGTGCGGACGTACATGGCTAGATCGACTGAGATAAACTGGAGATACGGCATCAGTGGCGAAGTAATATATCAGGAACAGCAGACATATGAGTTATGAACAGTACAGATGTTGAAGTTGGGCGTGGTATGGAAATCCCGGCCCGATCGGCCGAGTCACCTAACTCTGCCTTAGAATACGAAGATCAGGTACAGGACAGAACTGGGTATGTGGAGTGGCGAGCCGGGCGAGCATTACCAAGTTGAGGCAAGCGGTGAGAGTTGATGGATCCATCCAGAATTGATGCAAGAAGGTCCGATCAGGTCCAACTTCACGAGAAATGCTGAGTCGGTGCGATCTTGACACCCCGACAGGTGGTGAAGGTCAAGAACATGGTCGAGTGAACAGGCAAAGTCGATGTGATGGTAACCCTGAGGTGTTTCGAGGTGATCTGGGGCTGATCGCCCTGATCACTGCCCCGATCACTCTGCCGATCGCTGTGCTGATCATGATCTGAGCCGATCGGCCCCAAACCGGCTTCCAGGTGTGAAGATAGATGGAGTTTGCAGTTAAGCCGGGTTGGATATGGGGCGAACAGTGTCTGAGAGACAGATCTCGAGCGGGTTCCAGGCTGTTTATCGGGAGATCAGGATGGTTGAAGATCGCCATAGAGTTTGACCATAATCGGGTCAGAAGTGGTACGGATCAGTTTGAAGGTGCAACAAAGATGGGTAAGGTGGTACTACGCAACCGTGCGACGAAGCGAACAGGATCGAAGTATGAGGCAGGCACATGAGTTGGTGTATGGTACACTGGGTATAGGACATTGCATATATAATAACAGGTTTTGATTTATCCCCTAAGCAAAGAGTCGCTCCGCCACGTGTCGCGGTCATTGGGAGCACAGGGTTAACTAGTCCCCTGTAGCTCAACTAAATTTCCCGGTTAAGACGCGCTTAGACGCATTTTGGCTTACCGGAAGGCCCCCGACGGGTTTTGTTTAAGTTTTTAAGCCTCACCCCCCACGCGCACGTGTTTAGAACACGTTTATTATTGGAAAGGTTTTGTGGAGATAACGTTTGTGGATTACTGTGGAAGATCGTGGTTTGATCGCGTTTTCTTGGTTTCTCGTTGTCTCTCACTCTTATTGGCTGGCCTGATCGGACGAAGTTTCCCGATCAGCACCTAGATACTGAAGTTAAGTATCGACCCCGACTCGTTCTCTGGTGGAGATTTCCACCCGAGGACACCCCCGTATCGAGAAGGTCATCCCCTCCGACCTGATCAAGATCATCGTTTTCGTCACCGAGTCCACCTGAGTAAGTGTAACCACCCCCGATCAAAGGGTACACAAGGTGAGATGAAGTTAAGTATGGATTCTATCGCACATGATGACCGGTCGGATGACCGGGAGGATCGGGTCAGTCACCATAATGGTGATTCATCTGATTCAGATGCTGATCAGGATCAACGGAGTACCCTTTCCGATAGTTGGTCGTCCGGGCCAGTGGGTATCCGGATTCCACCCAAGACATCCGCCCTGGATTTGAAAATCGGCTCCACCACATTTCAGTGCACTTTTAATTCGATCTTCCAATTGATGCAAATGAGACTTGAGTTCCTCCGCTACTCGCTTTGAAGCATGCCGATCTTCTTCTTCCACTTGTTCTTCTTCATCCCGACGTTTGTTATCGTCTATCTCATGCTGGGGTGGTTTACTGAACAGATCGATCTTCCGCGAAACCACATCTTCATTATGTTTTTCTCGCTCTTGTAAATTCGTTCGCCTTGAATCATCTTCATTGCCGTCTTTGACTTCCATTTCACTCATGTTTTGTCGTTGTGACTGATTGGAACGTTCTTTCTTTGGAAAACTTATGCGTCATTGTCTATCTCCTTGCCATCTGCAAGAAAAGAGGCGTTCGTTGTACTACTTTCTCGCTTTGAAGGAGTTAACTGTCTTTCTTCGTTTACGTCATCATGGCTCACTTGCTTTTGTGGTAGTTTATAGAAGAAAAAGGAGACTCGAATGATTGAAGTCCATTTCTTCCTGACTCTCGCTGGACTTATTCCAACACTTAGACTGCTTTCAGAATTGTTTGTCGCGAGACATGCACGTTCGGCTGTTCGTCATGAAACTCAGTGATCTCATCATCTGATTCACTTACGTTTCAAGGCTCTTCTTCCTTGTTATTGGCGCTGACGCCTTCTTTTTACGAGACTTCTGGGAGCTTTTCTTCACTGTTATCAATTCAAGGAGTGATGAACGACTTTGAAATTTTTCTTTCTCATATAAACAATCTCCGGTTTGTGTTTTGAATGATACGCACTTTGTGGATAAAGCTCGCTTGATGCTGGCAACGGAGAGTTGAAATTGCCCTGATGTGGGCCACGGGGACCTCGCATGGTTCCGTTCCCAGCGGTATGGCCACGACATTATGACCGACTTGATCAATAATGTGGCTGGGTGGGTGGACTGGAATTTGCTGCTTGATCATACGGGAGGGCCAAACCACTCGGCGAATTTGTGCGACGCGCCTCTCATTCTCACCGAAGATAGCACTGATTTCTTCATCCAACCCATGTATAACTTTATTCAGCATTTTGCCAAGTACATTCCTCTAGTTCCCGTCGTGTCAAGACGTAAGTGGCAACGAAATTTGAGAAACCTGGCGACCCGCAATTGTACGGCGACTATCTCTCCATGTTGGCACCATGTGATGGAAGTTCACTCCAGAAATGGCGTCCAATGGACGATGGCAAGCTTGATGTCACGGGGACGGGGTTTTGCATTGGTTTGAACGAGATTTCGTGGCAGGGGCACAAAGGGTTGCTGGTAGATTACCGATACACGCAGCAACATTGGACACATGAGGTGACAAATGGACGCATTCGCATGGGAGACTACTTTATTTTGTTAAGTCATGGGTCGACTGAGGGCGGTGTGCGTATTAGCACTGGTATCTTAAAACGCTATCTGCTTCGAATCTAATCGCAAATGCACGCCAATGTTATCTTAAAAATTATACCGACTTTTGTCCGGAACTTTTTAAACGTGTATCGATGAAGGCGAGTAAGCAATGCTGGAAATGGTGGCGCAACTTGCAGTCCGAAGAACATGAAAGAAACGAAAGCAAGCCGGAGTTTACGACGACAGTTAATTGGTGTGATTAAGGTTCAAACGAAGGAAATTGAAGCGTTAAGCGGTTTATGGACAGTATGCGAGCTCTTTTAGTAATTTTTGTGTTTAAAAGGGGCTCATTTAGTGGATTTGACGCGCTCCCACAGCTTCTTTCGAGGTGACGGCAAGTCAGCAAATCTGATCTTCGAGGTTATCGATTTGTGCTTCCAATTTAAACTTGCGCATCTTCGTTATGAATTTTTCAATCAGTTCCTCTGAAATATCGTCACCAGCGAGCTTTTTGATTTCGATTTTATTGGTGATTTCCTTGAGCGTCGTACTGTTCGAGGCGTGACTCAAGGCGAGCGAGCTTAGCGACTGTTGCCTGCTCCCTGGCCACGGCTTGGTCGCTCTGTACGAGTATTGTGACACTTTCATTGAGTGCGATCATCGCTTTTTCAACGTGTGTTTCGCTGGACATTTTGGTACGGGCTGAGGAGCGTCTTCGGTTTCCTTTTTAGATGAAGGTTTGGTGAAGTCAGCTTTATCATCAGAATAAAAAATTCCGGAGCAAAACCCACAGCCAGAGTCTCTCTCTCCCGTCCATATGTGTAAGTAGTACGCGTCTTCTCGATTGCCACAAAAGTCCCAAAAGCTGGTCGAGTGTTACCCTGAAACTTTACTCCTCGCAACGGCTTTTCCGAAAGTGGAGCTGACCTCACGCCATATCCGAGCGAGCTTCGTCGCAGAGTGTGTCTGGGCAAGCGACGGGTCAACACCGTCGAATAGCTCCGGCTTCTCCTCATGTCGTAAAAGATTTTCATAAGCAGCGGTTAAACACGTTTGCGATCTTGTCGAAAAATTTGCGCCCCCCATCATCCAGCTCAGCATGTGATAATTTGTCCCCGCTCGCAATAAATTCTTCGAAAAAGTCATCAGAGAAAAGAACGTTTATTAGGCGAAACATGCAGTGCTGAGAGCGTCAATCGTCGACGGGTTTCCCAAGCCGAGCTTTTAAGTTTTTAAGCTGCTTTTGGAGCCGCTCAGGAAATTCAATCTTGTCTTTGTCGTATAACTCTAGCCACGCCACCCGTTCTGCCTTGGCCATGTTCTTGGATAGGTTGAGCTTTCGAGTGCTACACTCAGCCTTAAGCATATCACAAGTCCAATCTTTGTAATCATCGGACTACAGCGGGACATGCACCTTAGCTTTCGAATTCAGACTCGGCTTTACCGTCCACTTTGCCGACACCATGTTGCCAAAAACAAGAGGATTTTCCAGGGTCAAAGTGCAATACACTGTAGTATGTAAAATGTGAATTTATGTTACTGGGTCCATTGTTGGCTTAACTTAGTTACACTATTCTCAATGTCGATTCTCCGATACGTCGAGTCGCATCGTCCAGTTGAAGCGTCCAGTCGGATTGCCCCCCAATTTCCAAAAAGATTGAAGACTAGCTTGCGTGGGTCATGATCCCGTTAATAACAACACAGATCTCACAGCAGTTTTCAAAAACTTATGGTTCAAACTCTCACGGGTCATGACCCCGTTAAGAATGCCTCTTAGCTCTTGCGCATTTCTTCGATACTCAGCAAAACCAAACTATAAGGTTATCGAATAAAGGAGTCAATACTGTGCATTTATTCAGCGTATCAAAAGTATGAAGCTAATTGCACAATTACGTTTTCTTTGTCAGTTTCCAAAAGGGATAGTTACTATTGCGAATGGGGTCTATTATACTAGAAATGTTACTATAACGTTAGTACTAGTTGATTAGTACTCCCTCCGTCCCAAAGTTATTGTCCGATTCACGGTTTTTTGCGTCCCATTTTTTGTCTTATTTTTATTTATGAAGTGCTACAGTCGATGGCAATGAATTCTCTCCTTTACAGGTGCTCGTGAAGGTAGAATCTCATAATATACATATTACTTGCTCATGAAGGTAAATATGGCATCGTTTACAGAGTACAGTACTTGATCGCAGGCCTTTTCAGATCAATTTGCTGGACCGGACCCCGGTTGATGTTATGCATCGAGATGAAGAGCGCACGGTACCTCGAATGTTGGCATGCCTTATAGCAGCTATTAATATATACTCGTCGCCGTTGTCTTTCAGTCAAATTCTTTTCTTCACAAGGATTATAGCATCATGGGTACCCCAACTATAACCACTTCGCATTCACCCAAAAATGGCCCAACAAAAAAATAGTATGTATCAGTGCAGAGCTGGGTCCTCCATCACCAGCACCTTCATCGGCAGAGGCTGGAGTGAAGTTTATATATCTATCGGTGCTCCGTCAAATGACTCCAAAATTAGAAGGTAGTTTTGGTACTGCAACTTACGCTAGCGTAAGGATTAAAACCTCAATACCATCAAATGAAAGCCCTTAACAATCCTATATTTTGATGTAATTTATAACAAAAAAGCAGTATTTTTGACCTTAATCTCAGTGTTTAAACAACAAAAACTTTGGGATGGAGGGAGTACTATAGTTGTCCGAAGCATCAAGATACTGTACCACCTCTGTTCTGTTTTTTTGGACATTTCTTCAAATTCTGATTTTGCGGAATAGCCCTCCCAGCCCGGCGCTGGTTGGAGACGGATCACGACTACAAAGTTTGAGGAGAGCACTCATAAGTGTAAGGAGCGAATGAAGGATCCCGGGGAAGGGCCCGGGGACGACGGAATGGAGGTGAAATTCAGAAGAGATACCGGGGGCGGACAGCCGGAGACCTCGGGTGCGCAGGAGAAAGTGCTGGATACCCGACCCATTGACGACATCGTACAAGAATCTCAGCAAAGCCAGGCTGCGGGATATGAGTCGGAGGAGCTACCTGATAACACAATAGGAAGGGGTGAGAGGGGTAACCACCCTGTGGAGGAAGAAACAGCTGTAGTGAGGAGTACAGATATGAGGGAAGGGGGAAAGGCAATCACTCCGACATGACCTCAGGTATTACGGAAGGCTACGTAGAACAAGATACTGAGATGAAGGAAGAGGACAAGCCATAAATCACACCACAGGAATTAGCTGAGGTGTTATCACAAGCGCTTCAGGATGCGACTCAAAAAAGACCTCGCTTGCAGACGTGGCATGATCTGATGCAGCAATTGTTTGATGCGGTTTTTAGACAGATGCTGCAAAAAAAGATTTGCAGACATGGCATGATCTGATGCAGCAATTGTTTGATGCGGTTTTTAGACAGATGCTGCAGCAAAAGACAGGGAGTCAGCTGGCCGGAACGAAACTACCACGGATAACGGTAACAGGACAGGAACGGCTTATTGACTTGTTCGAACTAGTGGTGGTGCAACAGAAGCAGGAATGGACAATTTGGCAAGGAAATGAGAGAGAAGCATGTCAAATACACGCAAGAGCCAAGCAATCCCTAGAAAATGTATTGGCGAAGTGCATTGGGAAGGGGAAAGTAGAAGTGGCGTTGAGGACGGGAGACGTACTGACGGATTGGCTACATAAGGTGACGGGAGAAAAAGAAGACAAAATCAGGGGACCCAAGATTAAAGATGACTTTTTATTCAATAAAGCTCATTATGACCAGGTGGAGATTAACGCTCTTTAAAAGGTCTGTAAAACAGAGGAAGCGTCTGGATTAGAGGGGCGAGTACGACATGGAACAGCAAAAGCATGGAGAATCGTGAAGGGGTTGACAGAAGGAACGATTATCGCGAGGTATTTGCCGCCGTTCTTATGGAGTATCATGACTAATGGGCAACGGTTGCGGCTAATTTTAACTATTCGAATGCAAGTGGAAGGATGCCTGAGCATGGACATGAAAGGAGAAATGCCAATTAAAGGAGTTTTTCAAAGTACGAGAAGCATACAGGAGAGCATAGCGATGGCGGCGACGGCAAGAGGGATAACGCAAGGTAAACTATGGGAGATGTTGGCGAAATGAAAGGAATTAGCTATGATCATTCTAATCACCGTTTGAACTTTCATTTCTACACGCGGGAGGCGGCACTTCAATACGAAAAGATAGAAGTACCCTATCACAAGCAACTCCACCGACTCAAGAACGAACATGCAGTAAGGGACGAGACGGATAACACTTCAGTATGGAAGAGGCAAGGTTATTCATCTAGAGGTATTATCGGAGCACAACCTGTCTACACTCTTTTACTACGGAATATATCAAGAAATATTGATATTCTCAGGTTTAGCGCGTTCTTAGAGGCTAAGATAAAAGTATCCTTTCGGCTTCAGGAACTGGACCAAGGGGGGCCGATGGCGACGTCTTCTTTAGACTGGGAGCTACGGATTGCTGCAGGATAATGTCCAGAAGAGGTTGTGGGAATCAGGAGAATTTGGTGGTGTGGAATCATGCTACTAGTAGAACATCCGGCGACCAGGGGACGACGTCACTGTTTACGTTGTAGAGAGGTCGGGCATCAGATGCGGGGATGCCCGGCCTCGTATAAAACGTTACGGGAGGACCATTGCTTGAATGTATCAGTGGAGGAAGTGAATGACATCAAGGTTCCGCCGCCGACCTTTACAAGTATGGAGGCGCTACGACAAGAAGTCACAGATTTATGTAACGCACAAAACACTGCCACCACCCAAGACAACACAGTAAACAACAGTACCTCACACGAAGTAAACGATGGGTCGAAGGCAGGTGCACAGTCCAATCAGAGCATGGAACAAGGAGGGGATGCGGATGAGGAAACAGGGGTGGAAGGGACAGAAGTAGCGGGGGCGGAGATGACAACGAAACCAGTGCCCGGGGCAGAGGAAGAATGGATTGACGTGGAAAAGAAAAAAAGAAAACAACAGTAAGTAGAGGACTAGCTATAGGGGTAGGGGTACATGTAAAAAAACAGGTATAGGAAAAGTAAGAGATCACAAACGAGCGGATGAGGAGGGAGATGAGAGAGGGAAGCATAACGGGCAGCAACAGAGAATTCAAGGAAACACACTTAAACAAAATAGGGACAAAGGAAAGAAGGAGCCGGACCAGGAGCCATCTTGTCGGGGGGGGGGGCGACAAGCAGGAGAAGACAAACGCGGCAGCGGATACTACTAGGGTTGTTGACAAGAAGGGGAATGGCTGGGGGGCGACACCCAAGGACAAACAACTCGAGAACACATAATTACAAGTGCACGAGGCGGCGGCAAAGAAACGCATCAAGAAATTGGAAGAACTAATGGACCAGACTTTTGTAGCCTTGGCTGAGTTCTCATGCCAGAAAGGGGAATGGGCACAAGACCGACAGTGGAATTTGCCAGACGCTAAGATTATGATGGGGTTACAGTTGGTCCAGACGCCGGCGGCAGGAAATTGCCAAGCGTATGGAGTGGTACAAGCGATGTTAAATTCTAATTTGATAGAAGACCCCACCTTTCTCGAGCAAGGAGCTATGTGTATCAAGGAAGGATGTGTGGCGTGGGCTAAAATGGATTTTGCCATTGAGTTTCCACCGGGAGTCAGAAAGCAGAAACTGAGAAGTTTAGGCCGTGGGTACGACAAGATGTCAGATCAGAAGACGGAAACGGAGTTTCGAGCGTATCTGGAGGCATATAGAACCAGCCCATCACAGGTAAGTGAATTGATTGGAGCAGAAACATGGGGAAGTAACGATACTTTAAGTAGTATTGGTACTATCCTACAACGTGCCATCTTTGTGATTAGCAACCACGGCGTCGGGCATATTGGGGGTGATTCACTACGCCCCAGAGACTAGAATATTTAAGAAGCGTAAGTATGGTACATGTAGAGAATATCCTGTTACGATAGGGGGTTGTATCGAACGAGTCCTTACCTTGAAAGCGAAAGCAGAAGCAGAGGGTTCCAAGTTACCGATTGTACTATTTTTCCAACACGCTCACTATCAAGCTTTCGTTCACGGATGGCGCCAACGGGGGGATGAAAGGAGTACACATAACGGATCGGACACAGACATGGAAGACACTACGCAGGAGACGAGAGAAATGAGTTCAGCAGGAACAGAGGGGATACCCAAAGAAGCGGTTGGAGCGGAGGATAGACTGGTGTTGTCGGACAGTACGATGGTGCAAGTAGACAGGGGAGAGCGGGACAGCGAGTTGAACAAGATACACCACGTATTCCGGTGGCAAATGGACACCCTTTTGAGGCAAGGGACGTCACAAGCGAGGAGACTTCTCTCAGTTTTGCATGAAAAGGTGACTTGGAGACCTGAAGAGGAGCGAATAAAGTTATTAGAGGCATACATGACGGATAGCCAGACAAGGGTAGCGGTTTCACAGATGTAGGATGTGACCGAAAGGGAGTTAACGGGGTGGTATAATCACCTACGAGGAGTAGCGACGCTAGAAGGAGATACGAAGGACTACAGTAGTCCATCAGGTAGCAACAGTCAAGAATCGGAGTATATAGATGTGGATGAGACCAAGGGACTAACCACAGCACCACCAGTACTACCACGCAAGCGGAAAAAGAGAACGGGAGAGGACTGGGCGCGAGATACGAATACGAGTCACACGGATGGCAAGGAGGCGCAACAGTGTGATACATTAGTAAAGCGCGAATTATACGACGACTTTGACCGTACTATTCGGACATCCACAGAGCCAGATGTAGAAGGGGGGGGGGCTGGCGAGCAGCATGGGATAAGCTGGCAGTGACATGGCGGCTTCAACAGGGAGCAGTTATACCCAAGGTGGGTGCAACGACGGGAGAATGGCGGAAAGCGATTGTGGCGGACGGAGACGCGGTCGTACATCTGTTGGCGCACTTCACTCATCCACATAAACTGCTACAATTATTGCACCAAGATATCTTTGTACTGATGGGCCAGGATTAGAGAAAACAATGCTGGGAAGAAGTCATAATCCAAGGAAAGCGAGACAAAGTGTCAGCAGTGGCGGCAACAGAGTTCGCCGATTGGGAAGAGCGCGTCCATATTCTCCAGAACGAGAAGCAGAAGGACAAGGTAAGGAACAGTGCGCAGGAATGGGCAAAACTCAGGCGTGCTGCAAACGGACATAAGACCTATCTGCTCCGAAACGGCGGACCATGGTAAGTAAATTATTAATTTTTGTACATATATACGGGGCGACAATTGAAGCGGGAGTCGGGGAGGACGCAGCACTGGATAACACCATTGTAGTAAAGCTGAAGCGACATTTACAAGCAATAAAGGTAAACCCGCGTTATAAAGAGAAAATGACTAACTTTGATACTACAGAGGGAGTTGAGTGAGCAGAACTGCACAGCTTCATTCTCTCGGTGATCGAAGGGGACATCACCGCAGAGGAGGAATCGATGGATACGCAGACAGAATCGCTGGCGACTCACTACTAAGGGCAACGTACACGATACAAGACGAGGTAGCTCACACACTTCGGCAGGTAATAACCAACATTCCACTGAAGTGTATGCGCAAACACTGCCCGCAAATATCAGCAAATGGTGGTCACAGAAAACACTACTACAGCAAGAACCGACACAGGGAGGAGCCAAGATCAGGTTTGTCATCCAAAATGTAAGGGGTTTTGTTCAAGAAAGCAGATATCATTGGATGAAGGCCTGGGTGAAAGATCATAGCAAAGCAGGAGTGATTGGAGTGATGATTCAAGAAACGCATGTAGCCTCACAGGATGAGGTTACTACCCTAACTATGATGTGGGAGCGGGCAAATAATTATCTAGATGACACTATACGACTATCATACTGGAGTATTGGTAACGATCGAACGAGTGGAGTGGGGATGTTGTTCTTTCCCCGGTTTGCACAGCACGTATCGGTATGGAACGAACATTTGTGGACCACAAGATCGATAGCACTTCGTTATGGAGAGTGGTGTATATTAAACATCTATGGACCAGCAGATTCAGCGGCTAGCAGGGCAAGTTTTTATCAAAGTTTAAGGCCATGATTCTTGCATCAAAGAGATTACACTATACTATGTGGGGACTTTAATTGCGTGGAAGACCCGGTTTTAGACCGGAATGGCTTACTGACACGGGTCAAGTCGGAGTGTGGAGAACTAACAGATTTACTTCATAGAACACACCTACGAGATTCACAGTTGGCACACTACAATATGGAATTTGTTCAGTCTTGGAAGGGACCAAGACTGAACAAATTCCATATACCTTTTGGCGTGGGAAATCAGCAAGCAGGCTTGACCGGTTTTACGTATCGGAAAATCAATTTAAGTGGATCCACTGGACACAAGTGCAACATCCTAGTATCCCGTCGGATCATGAAGAAGTGATGTTAATTCTTAATAGCGAGGAGAAGCGACACCGGAAGACCAGACGTCATTCGAAGATTCTATATCCGATTAGCGGGACTACGAGACCGACGGCGCTGGAGGAAATTCGGCAGATTGTGCAGCAGGAAGAGACGTCAGTTGCGGGAGTTGTGGAGAATTGGGACGACAAATTACGACGTTGGAATGGACAATCAAAACGGTCACGACACGACAAGCTAATCGACGGAGGAGGAAAGCACAGCACCTCAAGCTGCTACTTTTTGACAATATGAGGACCAGACAACAGTGTATAGATGTGGAGTATGACGAATTACGAGGACAAAACCAATGGAGAACGGGCCGTAGATTTCATCGATCTCCGGCTACAGTAAGATGGTTGTTTAGAAGGACAGCAATCTGGGAGAGCAATCAGACGGTGACGAATATTAGGGTATCTAATACCCAAGCAGTCACGACCGGAATGACTATTGCGGATTAGTTTGTGAAGAGCTGGGCACCGATTTTAGGGGTTTCCCACCG
Organism: Sclerospora graminicola; assembly: GCA_001887855.2. Taxonomy (NCBI): domain Eukaryota; phylum Oomycota; class Peronosporomycetes; order Peronosporales; family Peronosporaceae; genus Sclerospora; species Sclerospora graminicola. The sequence goes on along the minus strand of MIQA02000750.1, from coordinate 18,247 downwards.
GACAATAATGGATGCCGGGTTACAAGATCATCTCGATCGATTCGCCCCGCGGAACGAGTTTATCACGGTTACGGAAGAGGAGATTGTACTGTTGATGGCCCCAATTGAGGAATCAGATGTACGTTTGGCGGTCAAGAGTCTAGAGAGGAGGAAAGCAGCGGGTGAAGACGGATTAAACAATGATTTCTATACGTATTTCGTGATGGGTATGATGGATGATTTATTACGAGATTTTAACGAAGTCATGAAAGGAGGGCATCTCACCCTCCTTTTTCAAAGCAGTAATCATCCCCTTGAGAAAGAAAGGGGATTCGAATAACGCCATGGATTACAGGCCGATTTCACTATTGCAGACTGGTTATAAAATTTTTATAAAAATTTTAGCACGCCGATTACAATCATTCCTGACCAGGTTAATTGGTGCTTCGCACCAAGGATTCGTTCATGGACGAAGAATGGACAGATCAGTGATGATTATGATGGCTATTTTGGAGAAGGGTGAAGCACAACCCCGAGTGACTGCAGAGGACAGTGGAAGCGAGTTACTGCTAGACTTTGCAAAGGCATACGACACGGTAGATCGCTCATATCTACTGAACGTGTTACATAATTTTGGTTTTTCAGAGGAATTCATACAACTGATGGAAACATTACATAATGGGACAACTGCCCAATTTCTAGTTAACGGAGAGTTATCTCAGGAGATGGACGTCAAGTCAGGAATTCGTCAAGGTTGTCCGCTTGCTCCTTTACTTTTCATCTTTGCTGTGGAGCCCTTGGGAATTGCACTACACATGGAGAGGTCCCTACAAGGAATTACACTGAGTGATAGACTAGGGACATACCATCACTTGTTCTCGGCGTTTGTGGACGATCTACGATATTTTTGCAACGCGCGAGTCAAGTCGGAATAGCATTACGATTGGTGAAAACATTTGGTGAACTATCGGGATTAAGGGTACAACCAACAAAATGTGTACACATATTTTTAAATACGGAGCAGAAACGTACATTTTGGCATGGGATACCTGTATTGCAGACGGAAGGTACGACGAGGTACCTTGGATACGAGATTGGAGTGCGGAATCTCTCTGAACGTAACTGGGCGCATCGGTTAAAGGCGATTCAGAGGAGGTTGTTCATAGCGGCAATATGTGGCACATCGGTACTGGAGAGAGTCCAATTGTTCAACGCGATTGCGGTCCCAGCGATTCTATTCACCGCAAATATATTCTCACCGAAAAGTGAAGTGCAACGACAATTACTGGTGTTCCAAAAGCAATTCGTTTGGAATCCGTCGAGCGATAGTGGACGAGAGAGACACAAAACTTCGCCTTCGCTAGTGTTAACCCCGAAACATGCAGGAGGCTTGGGTTTGATGTCAACACCATTGGCGATCCATACTCAGTTTTTCAAGGAGACAGCGTGCTGGTTGATTATCCTGCTACCAAGTATACGGCTGCATGACGAATTTATGGAGATTTCTATCGATTATCCTGCTACCAAGTATACGGCTGCATGGCGAATTTATGGAGATTTCTATCGAAGAACCGGGGGCAGTTCCTTCCTCTCACCAGAAGCGAGGCAGTTTAAAGCAAATCGTTTGTATAGAGGAAGTGGTGCTGACCTAAAATTGCGAATGTTATCACAATATTTAGGGCGCAAGCCAGAACAAGACGAACTGGTAAAGAGGTACGTGAAGCAATATGTTACGAAAGCACTAACGAGTATTCAAAACACAGAAATGTATCCTACCGTAGCGATACGGGACGGGGAGAGAGTTGATATTAACATTGGTTTGGATGAGGCACCATGGCATGAAGCTATGCCAGATAAGATTGAAGCATTTTGGGGGACTTACAACTGGTGGGGTAACCCATGGATCCTGGAAGCGAACCAAAGGCCAGTACCCTGGCGGAAATATGATAAAATCGCGAAAGTCACCCTCAAGGAGCTACGGATTAGACGTACTGGATGGAACACATACAAGTGGACAGCTCAAATGTCGACAGAAGGAGGGCACACCAGAGCGAAGATCTTGATATGGTTGGCAACTTTAATACTGTGTTCTCCTAGGGTGTGTGTGGGTCAGTATATTGGACAGGACCCAACACTCCAGCTGCTGTCTCAACATGGGCAATGGCGAAATGTTTGTTGGAGTTTAAGCGTGAAATGCGTTCTCCAAGGGCGGGACTCACTCTTGGGTGATATGTGGACATACAGACAACAACCAGATGGGTTCAGATGGACTGTGGAAGCTAGAAGAGACGCTGGTGACGAAAGTGATTGTGATGTGGATGACATGAAGCAAGTAGTTTTTCGAGCTAATCCTCAAGTACACAGAAATCCGTGGCGGATGCTGGACCGAACGCGGGCACGGACATGGCGTCACTGGTTACGACAATCTTTTCGAGAACTGTACAACAAGTATGTATCGAAAGCATTACAAGGGGTGCTGACTAGCTGGGATAAGAAGAACGACCGAGAAGATTGGGGACGAGCGGCCCAGGAGCAATCGACACATGACTTATGGTACCATGGTCATATGCTGACAGATTATCAAACATGGGTGGTATATAGAGCAGCGACGCACCAGTTGAACGTTTATTACCCAGGATTTGAAGCCGATAACACCTGTCGCCTCGATAAGGAGTGTAAGGCAGAGGGGAAAGGGGTCACACATATTGTGTGGAGTTGTAAGCGGGCCATGTTTTTGGCCCGGCTTACTAGTTATTGGCACGGTTGGGTGGTTTCAATGGAAACAGTTCGTTCATTCCAGCAATTGATCGCTAGTAGGAGAGCACCACCCATATCACCCAGGTTCAAGTTACGGGTGGAGAACAGGTGTGACGAACAAGCGGAAGAGTGTTTAGAACAAGTTCCCCATCTCTTCAATCGGATTGGCATGGATATGGCGTGCACGGAATTTAGTGGTGTTTTAGCAGCAGGAATGGAACCAATTCAAGTATACGGAATTCATCTGGACGAAGACGATGGGACAAATACGGGCAGTGACGGCATATGAGAAACGAAGGCCGGACCTAAGAATTAAAGGGATGAGTGCTTACTGGAAGTAGATGGAAATCTAAACCCGCGCCAGACCGCCATGATTAACACTGAAATGCAGCGGACGGCAAATGGTAAAGATAGGATATCGCAAGAAGTGCAATATTTTATAGTAGCTAATCGTAATTAAGACTAGGGCGCGTTTATAATCACCCCCAAAATCATAGACTCACCCCCAATATACAGTAGAACCCATATTAGTTACTGGAAAACAAAGACAGTTGTTGTAGAGTTTACGAAATATTAAGCAACTGATGCACGATAAGGATCCGATGATTCGTTACGGAGGCATGTATACGGTGGCAATGGCGTACGCTGTCCTTGCCAACGCGTCTCCTGCACGTGGCTGTTTGCGATGTGTCGGACGACGTACGTCGTTCTGCCGTAACCTACCTAGGTTTCATCCTGTTTCGTTCTCCTGTACAAGTACCCAAGCTGGTGTCGCGGCTGGCTGAGAGTCTTACTTCTCACGTTCGCTACGGTGCTTATGTACCTGTAGGAGTTGCACTAGCCATTCAGCTGCTAAAACCATTGCTAGACGACGCAGTAGCCTATGTGCGTCAAGGTGCGCTCCTGGCTGCGGCCATTTTTGTTATGCAGGAGTCTGAAGGCCGCAACCCGAGGTGCACTCATTCGTTTTAAGTCTTAACAACCTTACCTATTGGGTACCAAGCTCTGTGCACGAGCGCTTTCCACAACTGGTTGGCTGATGGTGAAGATTGGAATATTTCGCGGCCAATTCTGGGGTACCTCTCTGTCCCTATGGGTGACCAAAAACTACGAAGAGATAGTGTGTGCGGGCTCGATTGTTGCGCTGGAGGAGCTGACGGGTGAAAAAGTGACAGATTTATACGAAATTTCATTCATTTCTTTGACCATTTTACGATTCCATAAAAAAGGGCAAAGGTGTGCTCCGTCGTGTACCCGAAGTGTTTGATAGCTGTTTTAAAAGTGGTTTAATGTCTTATCCTACCCGTTTGATGATAAGGAAACGTTTGAGTCTGACCGTTTCTTAGAAGGAGCTCTTACCACATAACGTACAACAACTGATGCTTTTCGTAACTAATATGGGTTCTACTGTAGATTGGGGGTGAGTCTATGATTTTATAAAGGCCCCCCTAAAAGACTAAATAGACTACAATTTACAACAACATTTCTTCAAAAAAGCATTTGCTCTATAACCTTACAAATTTTATGCTGTCTGTTTGAATTTTCAACTCCAACTTCCGCGCCATTTTAAAAAGTTGAGCCAGATACGACCTCGGGGACAAGTAAAACGCCGAAGAGAGGCGTTTTGATGCCACCCTCAAAGATTTCGCTCTCAAATTGATACATGTAGGGAAAGTGCGGCATGACCAAGGCTAAGGAGGAAAGAAGAACTTTCAACCGCACAAGCGTGTTTGCGCGACCGCGGAAAAATCTTTTCGAAAGCCCGACATAAGTATGATGCGTTGATCCGTTACGCTCGGAAGATATAACTGGAAAATGCGGGCGGCGACATTATAACGACGTCGTTCACTCGAATCACTATAGGCAAGGCCGAATTCTGCAGAAGCAATGGAGACACAAAAAGAAGGCTCGGCAAACCTATGACCAATTCCTATCATAGTTGAAGAAAATAAGACCAAGTCAGGATAACATTTTCCGAGTTTTGAAGCTGGAGATGATCTTTGATATTGCGGCTGTCCCTGTCTTAATGTACGTCGACGTATGGTTTAGTTACTGCACGTATTTTTTTACTGACTCGATACGTGCTGTAGTTACTACGGCAATGGAGGAGGCGATGGCAATAGCGAATTCGCAATGAGCAGCTTCATGGAGAACATGAAGAAAGACACGATCAATACGTCGCCTCAATTTTTTAGAACAAATTGAAGGCCGCGATTCGTTTTTCATTTAGCCCAGATTCTAATATTGTTTGTGATGTGGTGAAACATGTACACCCGTCATTCCTCGTATAACACAAAGCGTTATCTTATTGAAGTGGTCGGGTCATTTTTTTGTTTAAATAGGGGGTGCCAAACCTTGCAAAAAACCTGCTGATTTTCCCCCCATTTTTTGTCTGATTTTTTTGCCAGTTTTGGCTGATTTAGTAAACCGAAACCAGTCACCTCCAGAGGTGGCTGGTTTCGCCAAATCAGCGTTTGTTATTTGAAAAGCAGAGGCAACTCGTTTTTTCGATATTTATGAAAGAAGCGGGTCGAAAACATTGAAATGTACACAAGTCATGCCGTTGGTTGGTGTATCGCCCCTGCACGTTCATCTGAACGTGAGGAATCGCTGACACAAATAGATTTTTTGGTCTATCATGGGTACCATCTGATTCAAGGTGTTGCCTCTTTCGCGATAGCTCGTGTAAACTTGGCCTCGAGCAGATAGATGGCGACTTATCCGCAGCCACAAGCGGTGATAATGACGTGGGAGCCGGCAGAACTTCAGCAGTAAAACTTTCTATAGACGAAGGTTCGGCAGAAGCACAACTATGAGAGGAACGCTGCAGTTGCTTCGGTATAGTCGTTGATGTTGAAATAGACTTTTTAGCTTTGGTACTTGGTGCCTTCTCGGTGGCATTTGCACCATCGGCTCTGCTTTACCTTCTTTTACCTTGTCATCAAGCCGAAGTTGATAGGTCGCCTGAATCATCGCTCTAAAACCTTTAGACCACGCAGCTTCCACGATGTACTGACCACTAGCACCGTCAATAGGGAAGCAATGATGCTTTTTAGTGCTCAACAACATCAGCACATGCTGCTTCTTATGGCAATCCGCACAAAAACATGAATCGCAATCTGCGCACCATATGGCCGGGTCTTTTTGGTTACTACAGCGTCGGCATTTACCTGAGGATAGGCATTTAAGTATTAAACACAAACGCTCCAGGTTTCAAACCTCGAATACAATCAAATGGCAACGTACGCGGCGTCTTATGCGTATAGTGACAGTGTATCCACGTATTGTTATCACTTTGAAGTCTTGCCCGGCACTTGGGGCATCAATTTGAGCTTATGCCGTACACTAAAGAGCAGTATTTTCATTAATTAGAAGCCAGCATAAGTATACGGAAGGAATATGAACACCTACTGTAAAGGCTTCGCTCACTCTCGCGTCCACATTTCATCACTGCATCGGTTAAAATGCCTCTCCTACCTTTATTTTTGGTACAGGGGGGATGCGAATTTCCAGGGGGGCGAATACCATTCCCTGAAAAAACGGTGGTAAATGGTGATAAACACGTAATGGTGCAATAAACAATATTGCTCGTGACACGAGACACATACAGCATCGAATACCAACCCAATGTGCCTACCACGATCAATTGCACCAGCACGAGAAGTTCAAACAGCTTCTCTGTTGCAGACGGGCATTGCTCGTCATCTAGGTTACCTTCTCCTTCATCGTCTTCTTCCTCGAGAATGGCGATTGCTAGCGCGCCGACGATCTCGCGCGTGAGCTGCTCTCTTTCGCTTGATGTTGGCATGCCGAAATGAAGGCTTCTTTCCCGGTGTGTCTAAATATCGAGATGTATTGTAGACAAATAAGCAGAGAAAAAGGGGTATGTCGAACTTTTAGACGTCTGATTGTTTTGGCCAAAACTGCTGGTTTCGAAGCCAATTTTTGGCTGATTATTTGGGGTCATTTTCCTAGGTTTGGCACCCCCTAATAGAACAGAAGACTACCCTTCATATCTCTAAATTGCACCCAAAAAGGCGTGGCGAGGTGCTGCCCAAATTTTGGCAATATCCATTAAAACCGAACAGAGTAGTATACACTTTTGAGGGTAAATAATAAGCCGTCGTGTCGCCATCGTCGCAATCATTACTTGGCTCAAAACTACTTCTCATTGAAGAGCCGCTCGATATCCTCATGGGACCGTCCAAGAACAGTTTCAAGCACTTGACGTGTGTCCTGACCCAGTTTGCGTCCGGCAAATTGCGTGACACCCGGAGTGGCCTTTAACTTTGGCAAGATCGCAGGCACCTTGAGCATCCGTGGTTTATCGCCATCGGGGATTTCAACCTCTTCAAACATTCCACGATGTCGATACTGTGGATCCTTGACCATATCTTCCACTGAGTACACAAGACCCACGGGCACAGTGGCCTTCTCCATGACTGCAACTACAGTTTCCAGATTCTGAGAAGCTGTCCACCGGACTATCACCGAGTCAATCTCTTTTTGATGCATGACACGACCAGCATTCGTCCCGTACTTAGCGTCCGTCGCCATATCATCTCGACCGATAGCCTTCATGAGTTTAACAAAGAGTGAATCAGTGTTGGCCGCAAGAACAACGTTCTTTTTGTCCTTGGTGACGTAAGTGTTCGAAGGCACAATGCCCGTAATCGTGGATCCTGAGCATTCACGAATCAAGCCTGAATAATCATACTCAGGTAGTACTGCCTCCATGAGATTAAACATCGACTCATAGATAGCCACATCCACGACTTGCCCTTTGCTGCTCAGTCCAACAGCAACTTCTCGCTCTCGACCGAGAAGAGCAATCACGATTCCAAGCGCTGCATGAATTCCAGCAATAGTGTCACCAAGACTGAGGTTTGGACGAACTGGTGGACGGTCCGGAAAGCCATTCACGAAGCGGAAGCCTCCCATGGCTTCACACACCGAAGCAAACCCGGGTCTTGATGAATACGGACCATCCTGTCCGAAGCCAGATACTCGCGCGTATACAAGTTTTGGATTTGTCTTTTCAAAGTGCTCCGGGCCAAGTCCCCACTTTTCCATGCGACCAGGACGAAAGTTCTCAATGAGCACGTCACTTTGGTCAATGAGCTGTTCAATGAGCTTCCTTCCCTCTTTTTTCTTCATGTCGATGGACACCGACTGTTTGTTGCGTCCGAGTGAGTACCACCAAAGCGATGTCTTTGTCGAATCCAGCTCGCGATAGTCGCGCACTTGATCTCCTGTAGGAGGCTCCACTTTGATTACATCTGCTCCGAAGTAGCTCAAAATTGTTCCAGCAAAAGGCCCCGCGATGAGATGGCCGCATTCTACGACTCGGACACCCTTGAGAGGCAAAGAACGTTCCCTCGAGGAGGACAATGATTCAGTAGTGATTGTCGTTACGCAACGATTTTGCACAGACTTGTTCAATCCTGCAAGCAGTAACAGGCTTCGACGTAATGGCAACATCGATTGACCAGGCATTTAATGCGCATACATTGATTTTAGGATGGATGAATGTTACTTATGGTAATTCCATTACCGGTAAGTACCTACAATATTTAAGTAATTGTAGATATGATTTAAACTGATGGCAGGAGTGCAGGTGCCTGGAGAACATAGTAACTAGAGAGGGCAGTAGGTCACTCAGTCACAATCTTAATCACGGCAAACTATTGGTTCCCACCTTATAGTGGCGGCGTCTGTGAGACACAGGAACGAAAGTTTCGTGGTAGGTGACATCGCACTTAGTTCATTAGCGTTGGCGCACTGCTGCAGCTCCACCAGTCTGTTAACAATAATAAAAGCTCTAGTAAGTATCGCGCTATAATTTTCAGTTGAGATAAACAAGTCGTCAGACCGTTTGACGCTAAGTGTTTGAGAGTAGGAGCACGTAGGCAGCACCACAAAGCAGCACCACGTCAAATGATGTGAGATTTTACCACCATTGCTTTTTCGCTTTCGGTCGATTCGTTCTTCTTGAAGAGTTAGAGCCACTACATTACCGTAGATCACGTCAACGGCTTCGTCGGAGTCGGTCGAAACGCTAATGTCACGCACGACTCGCCACTCCGTGAGACCCCGCTTTACCCGAAGATCATTCAGCACCTGCAGTTACATGGTAAATTTCTAACTTCCTGAAATTATCAATCGCAAGTGGTTTTTGAACCTCATGAGTTGCTGGCGCTAAAAACGAGGAGTTCATTTCGCCTTCTTGCCGCTGCATATATTTCGTTAGGTAAACGTTAAGTACTGACTTCTAGATCTCAAAGGCAACGCCATTTTAGCGCTCCAAATAAGGATTGATATCTAAATCCAAGATAGAAGGGTATCTTACGGTACTACAGTGCTCTATTTGAGTTATGTCTTCTTTGAATTCACAAATTGTATTTGGTAATACTACTGTAATACGTACATGTAACTTACAGTAATCAATTTATTGATGTTATCGCGTGCATGCGTCAAATGCCGCTCTTTTAGCGTGCTCAGTGGTTTCTCCAATGATTTACTGTGAGCACTAGTATCGGTCACCAAATTGGGGGCGACTCCCACACTGCGTTGATAGACAGTCTGGTCAAGACGAATGTAGTGACTGCAGGCTCGCGACTCGAGGCAGCGCTGAGATGCGTGGACCGTGCAGACTTTGTGGCACCACTATTCCGAGATTCAATTGAGCGATATGCCAATCGACCGTTAAAAATTAGTGCTGTAGCCACTATTTCGACTCCGCAACAGCACGCGCAGGTGTTGGGGCTATTAGAAAGACACCTTCAGGCAGGGATGACAGCAGTGGATGTTGGTTGTGGCTCAGGGATCCTTGTGGCTGCTATGGTTCACTTGGTAGGGCCGTTAGGTTTTGTCATAGGAATCGACATTGTCCCGGAACTTGTGAACTTTTCGAGAGAGAACTTGCAACGTAGTCTGGGCAAGGAGGTAGCAGACAAGCAGACAAAGATCTTAGTGAGTTCAGGAAGAAAAGAACTTGGTCTACCATTCCATGTTCAGTATGATTGCATCCATGTCGGTGCTGCTGTAAAAACTAAAGCCGAAGCTGAAGTGTTTTTGGACTATCTCAAACCTGGCGGCGGGCTGTTGATTCCGCTCGGAGGAGCAGGGGCGGAGCAAAAGCTGGTCAAGGTGAGGAGCCTAATACTATACATATTACATTTTTCTCATGCTGCTCTCTTATTTGTCCAGATGACGAAGCTCGCCGATGGAACTGTAGACAAAGTAGACATTATGAGCGTTCTCTGTCAACCATTATTAGACACGGTTCCTGTGGAAGCTGTCCATGAAACTCGCTCAGATAAGCTGGAGCGGGTGGAAAGGGCTTTGACTCAATGGCGCACCGATTTCGAGACTAAGAACGGAGGAAAGCCCACGCGAAGTGATCTCATGGATGATGCTTACGCGAGAAAGCTGTTCGAAGAGTTTGCGATTCTAAGAAAGTAATGATAACACATAAATAGTTACAAAGGCAGAAATCTCTTTTTGGCTAACTACCCATCTGAAGTATGATTTTAAATTATTGGAATATGGTACACATGGTATACGTACAGCGTAGTGTCGCGCCACCGAGCTGGCAACTAACATTTTATTATTGGGGGTGCAAATGGGTCCCTTAATAAAAACATAATCAACAGTCGCTTTACCCATTTTGCAGTAATAACTTAACGTTTAGCGATAGAAGTCGATAATCCACAAAAGTCTAGTGAATCAACGTGCACTTGATGTTGAATATTATACCTTACTATTTATTAATAATAATCCTTTTGATTAACACCACCTGGTCTAAGCGATCGTAGAGCGTTCTTTGCGAATAGCAATAGATCTAAGCAACTAAACAATTGTGATTAGGATTAAAGTGCTCGTTTTATTGAGCCTTTGAGGTTACCGTAATGAATTTACTAAATGGACGCAACAGTCTCGTATACCTGCAAAAGCGCATCGTCACCGCCCGATACTAGTCGCGATCCTGACGAGTTGTATGCTACGCTCCACACCTAAAACAGCATAATGCTTGTCAATTCTTTTACATCTTGATTGATAAATGTGAAAATTCTTCTATTCATTGCACCTGATCTGTGTGGGTATCGAACGTGGTCATGCAACGCCTTGTGCCAAGATCCCAAATCTTAACACGTCGGTCCGCACCGCTATTTTTTCAAGATGAAAAATAAACATTAATCGATCAGAGATGATAAGAAACTCAAGCTTAAAAACATACCCTGTGGCAAATTGAGTGCCATTGGGTGAGCACGCAACACTCAGTACCCACGAGACATGGCCAGAGAGAGTTGCGACAGTGTTGTTATAAGCACTACAATAAAAACACAGCGATGTGACCCTGTTACAAATAACATTTATATAGTTGAAACATAGCTGCAGTCCACATACACATCGTAGACATTGACGTGCATGTCGTCTGAAGCTGCAAATAGCTTTCCATCCGGCGTGTATGCGACTGAGCGTACCGGCTTCGTGCGGTCTAAAGTTGCCAAACAGTACATAATACGTGAGACTCATCATTCGGACAAGAGCTTTCCTCGCCCACCTTCATATTTCTGCACCAGCGATCCAGTCTCAACGTCATACACACCAACAAAGCCATCGAATCCACCGCACGCAACATGCTTTCCATCCGGGGACTACAGCATCATCACAACAAAATTACCACTGCTCACTTAAAACCTCGATATTCAGATGCCACTCGTACGTAAGCGACACTTAGCACAAATTTAGCTTGCGTCGGTATTTCATGTGCAGTTTTCTCCGCCTCAATGTCGAAAAAGTTAATTTTGCCTTGCTGACTACCCGACACAAGCTTGGTCTCGTCTGGGCTATACGCCACCTGCCAAAGCTCGCCTGGACCAGCATCGATGGTCTTTTCCACTGATCCCGACGAAAGGTTTAGCACGCGGATCTGACAGTCTAACGAGCTGGTCACAGCGTATGTACCCTCCCTGTTGCCGATGATGGAGATTGTTCCAAGCACATGACCTGGATACTGCTGGGAGATAGACACGGCATCTTCTGTAACATCCCTATAATAAAAACACACCGTACACAACAAGGTAATCTTTTCCACCTGATATCACTTGTAAAAGTGATTGAAGCAGACGTACCAGGCTTTAGCTACCTCGTCCACCGATCCAGTCAGAAGCTTGTCATTAGATGTCCAGAACGTGCACCAAATACCATCGCTATGTGCATTTGGGTACTGAATTGACGCTCGACACTATTTACAGGAGACAGCAGCATATACATAAGATTAGTTAGTGGCCGGTCGTCGGTAAGCTCTTCAGTAGAAATTCACGGACATTTGGACGTGTCGCCATAATTAGTATGAATTTACACTCCAACTTTACCGAGTCCATACCGGTATTAACATCAATGTTGCGACGAACGCTTCCTTTACTGAGTAGTGTTTACAGGTGGAAGGACGTTGCGTATGTGACGGATTCCGCGCATCCGTTGCAGACATTGGATATTGCAATACCTCGACATGCTTCTTCATGCACCAATTTGCCTACATGCGTGTTTGTTCATGGCGGATCCTGGCAACGTGGAGACAAGAATGGTGGGCTAAACCAAGATATTGACCTAGCTTTTGTTCGTGCTGGATGCGTCGGCGTCTCTATTAACTATCGATTGTCACCAGAAGTGCAACACCCTGAGCATGTCAGTGACGTTGCTGCTGCTGTCACGTGGTTGCACCGAAATGTTGCCAAGGTGGTAAAATGGGGCGAGGGAAAAGGTTGTGTTAAGAAAATTATCTCATAATGTTTGCACATTATTCACAGTTTGGTGGTGACCCAAACAAGTTATTTTTGGTGGGCCATAGTGCCGGGGCTCATCTAGTGATGCAAGTGCTTGCTGACACGCAGTATCTAATTGCAGCAGGAATGGACGAGTCAGTTGACACATTTGTCAAAGGGGCTGTAGGCCTTTCGGGTGTTTATAACATTGTTCGACTTGCCAACACAACGTTCTATGGACCTGTTGTGACGAATCCACCATTTGGTGACCGTGTTGAACAATGGCGAAATGCATCAATCGCTACGACTGTCCTTCGAGTGGGATCTAACTCACCAATTGTAAAACTCCCGTTGCTACTGGTAAATGCGCGAGATGATTTTCACCTAGTAGATGACGCCCAGGAGCTTGAGCAATGGCTTATCGCGGCAGGCAGTGTGCGTATGCCAAATTATATCATTTTCATTGTCTAGACGGCTAATCGTTTTGCTGCAGACCAATATCCAACGACATATCATTACTAATTGCAATCATTTTAGCATCGTCCAGCATCTAGCGGGTGAACACTCGGATAACAACCTGACCATGCAGCTGATTATGGCTTTTATTAAGGACATTGCTGACCCGAAAACGTCGCTTCTCAACTAAGCACAATCAATCATCTCCACGTAACGCATTATAATCCGCCTGTCAGTTGTCCATCTTTAACATCTACTCAGACTTGCTTCCGCTCCGTGAAGGCGCGCATGACGCATCCTGAGCCAGCCTTGGCCGCCAGTTTCTGATGCCACTCTAGCATGGCCGCACTTTGCGATGCAATTCCCAGAAATCGCATGAGATACTTCATGAGGTTGTCCTCCAATGGAGAGCTTAGTGAGTCGATTGCGCGTTGCATTTCGCCCTTATTACAAGCCAAAAGAGCAGTCATCACCACTTTAGCGTTCTCATCTTTCACCGCGTCATTCTTAGACTGAAGGGGGGGGTCTTCAAGGGCCAAGCGCACTGCTTCTTCATTCTTGCGCTGAGCTAGTAGCCCCTGCACCTGCGTGGCGCGGGCCTGCACAGCCGCTGCAATTTGAGCCTCATCCCCTGACATATTCTTTCGTTTTATTGTCAATGGAACTAGCAAATATGATACCGTGTTTGACGGGTGTAATCAGGTTTTCACGACGTTAAGAAAATTTATTATGTGACGCAAGCAATAAAAAAGTCCTTCTCTTAAGAGTGGCTTGGCTGGACACGTCGCCACTTTGACGAGTAGATCGACTACTAGTAGTAATGCTTAACAACGACTTGCAAATAGAAACAATTACATTACGTTACAGAAGAGCGGGATCGGCACGAAGCCGTACGAATGGTCACTGCCACAAAGAGTTCCCAACCAGAAAAGCATGTCAAATCGGTAACATCCTTCATCATCATTCACAGCAACTCAACGTACACTAAGACCATAGGGCGATTGTGCTCCAACGTAATCTGGTTCTGAGCATTGCACACTGTGCAATGGAATGTCGAGCCGTGTGTCACATTGCGCACAACGTGCGTCGTGCCGCAGTTGCCGCATTTGTATGGCATTTCGTTCTGCTGCACAGGCTGCGCTACTGCCATCACTTTACCTTGGTCATACTGGGTTTGGAGTTGCCGTGCCACCTCCGCGACACGAGAACTGTCATTCTGTACTTTGTTTTACGTTAACATTTGACAATGGACACTGTAGAAATAGTTACTTGCCTGAGCATTCGTCGGGACCTCTCGCGCCCGTAGAATTTGCGGGTACACAGGTTTTTCTTCTCGCATTGCGATGTTCCGTTTGGAAATGTTACCGGTATGTCATATTCTTTTCTTTGTGTCTAAAAAGTCTCAGATGCGGACCAATCAGCTCTCAGGGGCGTTCTGTTGTTGTAAAACGTAGTCTATTTAGTGATTAACTATTAGCTACAATAAAATGCCTAAGTACTCCATTTAAACCTTCCTCTGATCGATATTCATCTCGATGAAACGAGCGTAATAAATTCCGACGATCATTCGGTCGGTTCTGCATCACACCTTGGATGCTTTCGAGACATATCTGTAAACGTATCCCACGTAACCTCGTTCTTGCGTTTTTCTTTTCGAACATAATTACCGCTTGCACCTGTTCTAAGGTCTTCTTCCATATATAACCAAGATGCTCATGCTCTGTCCTCTGTATACCTTGAAAAAAATTTTCATTTCGTAGTTGCCATAGCCAAGTAGTTCCGATAGAACATAGCGCCCACCACAACCTGACCATTTCCTTGCTACATGCCTTGACCTGACTGCCACATCTGGTCGTCAACCGTTCCATTATAGCTTTAGAAACCGGTGGGGCCTGCCTGGTTACAAAATACCACTTGTAATAATCCAGATCCGTCGCTTCGGCCCACCAACCGTTCCATAGACTTAACACGCGTGCCCATAGTTTTTGCGCACGCGTACACCCCCACACAATATGTGTGACCCCTTTCCCAGGTGCAGAGCAATGATTGTCCATTGCGCACCCGCCTTGTGATGTATACCCATCATAGTAACAGTTGAGCTGAAACGTAGCCATCCGATAGAGACTCCATCGTTGATAGTCTGACAACATATGGTCATGCTTCCAAACGTCTTTTGTTGTCTGGTCTTGGACAAACCCATTCCAGGTATCTCGCTCTCGCTTCTCTTGCCAGCGCAGTTCAATCTTGTGTAATGGCTTAGCAACCAGTTTGTGATATAGTCGGCGAAAAGACCGTCTCAACCAATGTTTAACGGAACGTGGTCGCACGTCATCAGTTGTTTCCCAAGCGATGCCATGGATAATCGGATGTGCTTCAAAGACTAATCCGTGTGGCCATTCATTCTCCTTCGAGACACCTGCCTTCTGATCATGTAATTCTAGCTGTACGCAATCCCAGTATAGCCCATCCTGCCTTTGTCGTAATCTACAATTGTTTCCAGTCGTCCGATCCAGTCCTTTGATCATTCTCTCGCCTTCTGCCGTCCATGTCATCGAGAGCCATTGCTTTGGTGTCCATAATAAGCGTAGCGGTCCTGGATCACCCACACTTTGTCCTAGTTCCACCCGAGGAGAACATAGGATAATCGTCAGCAGCCATCGTCCTACCTTCGCCCTTGTATGTCCTTTCTCCGACTTGAACTTCGCGGTCCACGTAAACGTTGTGTCCGTCACCTTTTTAATGCCCAATTCTCCAATCGACTCTTGTTTACAACGATCGTACTTCTTCCATGTCAGAGAACTCGCCGCCATGTCACGTATCCACGGGTTCCCGGACCAGGCGTACTTTCCCCAAAATCTTGCTAAATGTCCACACCCCAATCCATGCCAAGGTATGTTGCTTAAGTCCGCTACCACGGTAACCACTTCATTGGTGTGCACTCCGATCGCCGGGTCTCGTGTTTGTGTTGGACACTTCGCCTTTAGTTTAGGCAGATGTGCCCCTACATACTTCATCAGAGCGTGTCCTTCTTCCAGGGAGGGTCCTAGAGTTGCCGCTATCGATCCGCTTATCATACCTGCCGCGCCTCCTCTGTTCATGCTAGTCTCCGTCTTTCCTGTATCATAATAAGAAAACCAAAAGTTAGCCTTTCTACATGCATATAACTGCGTCCAGTTTCTCCAGGCCGTGTTGTAGCGATCAATTGGCTCCAACAGCCACATCGTAGCTTCCTTCACCACTAATGTATGCAACGCTGCTGGAATCGAGATTAGACCCAGTCCTCCCGCTTTCTTCGGAGTGAACAGCAACAGTGGCGAGATCTTGTGACGCCCTCGCTCAGTGTCTGTCGTTTTACACCATAGGAACCTTTTTTGTAATGCGACTAGTTCCCGTAGCGTTTCTTCCGATGGTAAGTACGCTTTCGCCGTAAAGAGGATAGCTGGCATCGCTATTGCGTTGAAGAGTGTCACCCTTTCATCAACTGACGTTCCACATTTCGTAGCCGTTAGCAGTCGTCGTTGTATGGCTCTGATTCGTCCCACCCAATTTTTTTCTTTGAGAGAAGAATTCCCTATTTGATAACCGAGGTATCGAACCGATGCCCCCGGTTGCAATACCGGTACCGTGTACCAGTCTGCTGGGTACACTTCCGTTTCCAACAAAATCACTTGACTCTTCGCCTTCTGCATCTTCAACCCCGACATATGCCCAAACTTTTCCACTAAGTCAAGTGCTCTCTTCATTTGTTTCCCTTCTCGAAAAAAGATAGTTGAATCGTCTACGAACGCTGAAAATCTTTGTTCCCACTTCAATGTCTCATTGCCAATCGTAATGCCTTCTAACTCCGAGTCTTGTAAGATAGCCATTCCCAGTGGCTCCACCGCAAGAATAAACAGTAACGGCGCAAGCGGACATCCCTGCCTAATGCCCGAAACTACTGGTATTACCTCTGAAAGTTCTCCATTCACTAGAAATCGAGCCATCGTGCCTTGGTGTATGTTGTTCATGATATCAATAAAACGTTGTGAGAATCCAAACTTCCTTAATACCACCATGAGAAATTCGCGATCGATAGTGTCATATGCCTTGGCGAAATCTATCATCAACACTCCCCCGCTATTTTCAGCACTCTTCAACTTTGGTTCGTGACTATAATGTTCTATCATGTCCATCATCAACACAACCGCCCTGTCCATTCTCCTGCCATGAACAAATCCTTGCTGTGTATCGCCAATTAACCTCCCTAGGAATCGTTGTAGTCTTGCTGCTAATACCTTGGCGAAAATTTTGTAGCTTGATTGCAGAAACGAAATCGGTCTGTAGTCCATCGCGTTGTCCGAATCACCCTTTTTACGAAGTGGTATTATCACCGCCTCTAAAAACGTCTTTGGCGGCTCCTCTCCTTGAAGGATTGCATTACTTACCAAACACAAATCCCTTATCACTTCGTCTGCAAAATCTTTATAGAAGTCGTTGTTGAGCCCGTCTGGGCCCCCCGCTTTTCTCCTCTCTAACGTTCTTATGGCTTGTTTGATGTCTTCTTCATCAATCGGTTCCATTAGCGCTTGATTCTCACTTGCTGTCACTCGTCTTTCTCTCGGGAACTTAACAAAACTCTCCAGGCACTTTTCCATTGAGTTGTTTTCCACTTGACTGTGTCTGCGACTTAGAACCGATCGCCATACCAATGCAAATTTGTATGGGATGCTCTTCATAGGCAACCCTTGCCCTGTTGTTCCAGGCACCGTGATTGTAGTTACCTGTTGGTTACTCTCCCACACCGCTGTACGTCGGAACAGCCATCTCATTGAATCCATGCTTCGCCTTAGTTTCCGGCCATGTCGTACCTGGTTCTGTGTCACTGCCTCATTCGCTGCTACTCCTACTATCTGAGATCGCGAGGTGCCCACTCCAAATAAAGCCTGTGTCAATTGCACCGCCTTTCGTTTTCGTCTTTGTCGCACCCGTTTCCGCACCCTCATTACTGCAGCCGTCCAATATTGAACTTGTTTATCCCAGTCTACATGTGGCTGTGCCGTCTCGCCTCTGCTTTTCCGTACTTCATCAATTACTTCCTCAATTACTCTGCTGCGATTTGCTCCAGCCACTGGGTACCGTAGTCGGAACTTTTGAAGGTTCCTAAGAGAATGCCTCCTCTTCGGTTCTCTCAATACTGTCGATACCTCTTCATGATCTGAGGCTACCTCCGGCGTGCATGTGACCAAGCATTCCACCCAATCATACCTCTGACTTGGGATATAAATGCGATCTAACCTACTTGCCGC